>PVKV010018757.1:0-11661 GCA_004027835.1 Alouatta palliata
TTGAGAAAGCAAGATGTTTTCTCAAAACAAAACCAAACTCAAACGCCAGTTTAAAAATAAAAGAATAGCTGGGCGCGGTGGCTCACGCCTGTAATCCCAGCACTTTGGGAGGCCGAGGCGGGTGGATCACGAGGTCAAGAGATCGAGACCATCCTGGTCAACATGGTGAAACCCCGTCTCTACTAAAAATACAAAAATTTGCTGCGCGTGGTGGCACGTGCCTGTAGTCCCAGCTACTCGGGAGGCTGAGGCAGGAGAATTGCTTGAACCCAGGAGGCGGAGGTTGCGGTGAGCCGAGATCGCGCCATTGCACTCCAGCCTGGGTAACAAGAGCGAAACTCTGTCTCAAAAAATAAATAAATAAATAAATAAATAAATAAATAAAAGAATAAAACCAAAGGAACCATCCACCCCTCCTAAGGGGAGAGGAAAAGGAGCAGACACGACGCTTCCCCCAGCAACAGCCATTTCTGGTTCTTCTGTCTCTCTCCTTCCCACATCAACCCCAAATGCAATGGTTCACCGTCCTCCTCCGAGTTCCCATAACAGAGGCCACGGTTCAGGCCCCCCCACATCACTCCAACCCACCGCCAAATGCTCCGTGCTGCGGTCTCCTGGAACCTCTCCCCAAGCCAGGGGGCTTCCTATTGCCGCCTGAACACCTCTCCAAGGCACAGGTCCCACCCCCCGCTGCCCACCTGAACAGCTTCCTTAGCTCATGTCTTTTGAAATCGAGGCCAGGTCCACAGTGCCAATTCCACCCTCTCTACAATCTCTACAGCCAAGCCGGCTCACGATCCTGGTGTTTCCTGGCTTCGTTTCACCGCTCCTTCCAAATACCCGCCACTCGACTCTGCGTTTGTGTTTTCTGTCTGGGGTCCTGCAGGCCTGTGGTTCTGAAGGGAATCACCCATTCCTTGACATCAGTTCACCCCACAGCCTCTGTGATGCCTTCCCTCATCTTCCCACCTCTGCATGCCCATAGCACACCAGTGACATCCTATTATAACGTGACATTGGGATGAGGTTATCTGCCCTGGTTATTTCCAGTCCCACTAGACTAGATGCTTACAGAAGGTAGGATCTTAGAAAAATATCAATGTATTCTATTTCTTTTACTGTTTTGGGACAAACTCACTCTGTCCTCCAAGCTGGAGTGCAGTGGTGAGATCATAGCTGGCTGCAGCCTCCATCTCTTGGGCTCAAGTGATCCTCTCACCTCAGCCTCTTGATTAGCTCAGACTACAGGGCTGTGCCATCACACCTGGACAATTACTTACATATTTTATTTATATTTTTCATTTTCTTTTGAGATGGAGTCTCGCTTGTCAACCAGGCTGGAGTGCAGTGGCACCAACTCGGCTCGCTGCAACCTCTGCCTCTAGGGTTCAAGCGATTCTCCTGCCTCAGCTTTCTGAGTAGCTGGGACTACAGGCCCATGCCACCAGGCCTGGCTAATGTTTTGCATTTTTAGTAGAGACGGTGTTTCACTGTATTAACCGGGATGGTCTCAATCGCCTGACCTGGTGATCCGTCCGCCTCAGCCTCCCAAATTGCTGGGATTCCAGGCCTGAGCCACCACTCTCAGCCACGAGTTGGCTTTTTGTCTCCATCTCGAAGGTGTGAGGGGCGCCCTTCAGCAGGCCTCTGTCCAGCAGGGCCCTCCTGAGGAAGGCAGGGCGGGTGCCAGTCCTGAGCTGAGGACGGTCCCCCACCACCCTCTCTGGGAAGCTCACCTCAGCCAGAGGTCTCTCCTGGTGTTGCCCCTGAGCAGCAGCCTCATTTCTGTCCCCAGCTACCTGGCCAACGACATGGAGGAGGATGACGAGGGCCCCAAACAAGCCATCTTCGACTTCCTGTACGGGAAGAACCGCTCCCAGCGACCCTTATTCCACAAGCTTCGGTTCCAGTTCTTCCGTTCTATGCGCTGCAGGGCTTGGGTTTCCCCGGAGGAGCTGGAGGAGGTGGGAAGGAAGCAGGTGGTTGGAGGCTGGAGGAGGGGATGGAGGGGTATCCTGGTGGGGTCTCCATCTTCTCAAGGGGCGTCTGTTTTTGCAGATCCAGGCTTACGACCCAGAGCACTGGGTCTGGGCACGAAATCGTGCCCTCCTTTCCTAGAGCTCCAGGGACCGTGGAGGCCTGAGATCATCGGCCTGAGGGAAGGTACATTTCTGTCCCCCACGGTCAAGGCAGAATATTGTGTCTATTTAGGAAATCCGAGCACCCAGTTGATTGATCCGGTTTCAAGCCTGGGCAACACGGCGAGATCCACTCTCCACAAAAATACACAAATTAGCTGGGCCATGTGGGAGGTATCTCTATTCCCAACTACTCAGGACGCTGAGGAGGGAGGATCGATGGAGCCTGGGGGGGTTGGAGCAGCAGGGAGCCCTGATCCTGCCACTGTGCTCCAGCCTGGTTGACAGAGTGAGACCCTGTCTCAAAATTCATCAGAAATACTGAGTTCTGGGAGGTTCTCTAGGATTTACACACTTGGATGACCTATTTGGGTCGAGGATTCAGTGAAGATTTGATTTACATCTTGTGCAGCTAACCACGTTGAGGACTCAGCATGAGACTTAAACATTAGGAAGTAGGATTACGGATTAGGCTCCGGGACTCGTGGTTCCTGATGGTGTCGCATTAGAAACATATCTAGCGTGGTTACCAGTTTAGATCTTAAGTGACCCGAAAGGCCCCACATGTGATGAAGTCTAAAGCCACATCGTCTGAGCTGCTCTACAGCCTGGACAGACCCACACAAAGTCCTAGCGAGGAAGCAGATCACTGGGGATGGCCTTGGGTGTATGAAGTGAGTTTTGGAGTCAGGGTCACCAAAGTGTGCCTACCACAATTGAACACCACGGTTCAGAAGCAAGCTAGAGAATGAAGGGCAGGAGATGAAACTGGATTAATTGCTCTGAACTCTAGTTAGAATTGACGTGGGACGTGAATGACCTTCCTAGAGAATTGCCTCCTTGAAGCCTGACATCCTCCCTCTCACTTCCAGAACACAGGGCCCAGGGGAGATGCGGATTTTCAGCACGAAGTTTATTCCAATGCTAATGGCAGACAGACACCAGGAAGGAGTAGAGAAGCTATTTGTGCAGATCATCTAGAAGAATCTGGACTGTTCTGGAAGGAGCTGAATAGAGTGATCTCGCTGTCCTACTAGGAGTGGGGGGGCCGGGGAGACGATACTTCTCGGAGTCCATGGAGGACAGCGAGAAACAGCGGTGTTTCTGGTTCCATCCCTTCCTGCGGCACCACCTCCCTTTTTATATTGCTGAATTCCAGCCTCCCTGGGTTGGAACCTGGAGATCCCGTTTCCTATGGACTTGGATGCCACAGTCCAGGAGCATCTGAAGGCACAGTGTAGGCACTCAGATTGGCACGGAATTATTTGTAAAATACGAGTGCCATAGGATATTGTCACAGATAACTTCATGCATACTGTGCATTTTAGTGGTTTCTTTGCAAAATGTTGGCCATCAAATAATTAATATGTTCATTTCAAATAGTTTGGAAATTGTTTTACTTTTGAAAACATGCTGTTCCTGTAGAGTTTTTGATGAGAGTTATAGCTGTTATATATACATAATTTTCTTTTCAAGAATTCTTTTTATCCTAAATCTTCTATTAAATTGTTTTATTTTGATATGTTCTCCTGAAGCGAGCCTCTTTATCTATGACACTTACGTGATAATCTATTGTATTTATAGCTATGTGGTAGTTCCCCTAAATTCTGTGATAGAAACTTTTATTCGCTGTTTAGTGTTTGTTACCGAATTCTGAGAATTTAGTTGTGATTTTTAACATGTCTTAGATATACACTAATATGTCTAATAAGTACTATAGATTTAGTGGCTTATTTTGGAAAACATGGGCACAGAATTACTACGACATTTATCTGAAATAGTTTGGAAATACGGGTACTTTTTAATAGATGCTGTCCCTATCAAGTTGTGTGATAGGTGTTATAGCTGTTATATACACATAAATACAATTTGGTTTTCCTTTTTATGAGAGGATTCTTTCTATTCTAAATCTTTTATCTTTAAGTCTTTGTATCTATTAATGCATGTAGTGCTGAAGCAAGCACTGTTTTCACCTGTACTACTCAGTATATCTATTACATTTATCGCTATGTGATAGTTCCCCTAAATTCTTGTAGAAATAAATTTGTATTTGACGTTTAGTGTATGATTTGAAATGCGAGCATTCAGATGTATCTGCCTTGTAGTGACATGTTCGTAAGTTACCTTGAAGAGGGTGTGTGTTTGAAGGCGGCCATGAGCCGCGTGTTTTGAAGGGAACAGCGTCGTGCATCTCTTGGGAAACGTAATAAACATGAAGTTTTCTCGCCTTCACAGCAAGTGCGATCAGACTGCTCCGGATTGCTGATTTGCTGTCAAGTGACATTTTTCCTTAATGGGGTTCTGGTTACTTGGACATACTTATTAGCTCTAGAAGATAATCCTGCATTATTTCTTATGTAGATAAAAACATAAGGCTGAGTGCAGTGCTCACACCTATAATCCCAGCACTTTTGGAGGTCACGGTGGGAGGATCATTTGAGGCCAGGAGTTTGAGAGCAGCCTGGGCATCATGGCATCTACATCTATTTCTTTAAAAGTTTTTTTTAAAGGAAAAAAATAGAAGAGACGGCTGATCCCAAGCTAGAGTTTGTTTGTTTTTTGTTTTCCTTTTTGAGACAGAGTGTCACTCTGTCTCCCAGGTTGGAGTGCAGTGGCACAATCTCAGCCCAGTGCAAACTCCACCTCCCGGGTCCAAGTGATTTTTCTGCCTCAACCTCCCTAGTAGCTGGAATTACAGTGTGTGCCACCACACGTGGCTATTTTTTGTGTTTTTCGTACAGACGGGGTTTTGTAATATTGGCCAGGCTGGTCTGAAACTCCTGACTTCAGGTGATCTGCCACCTCGACCTCCCAAAGAGATGGGAGTACAGGTGTAGCCACTGTGCCCAGCCAAGCACGATACTTCCTTTTTTTTTTTTTTTTTTTTGAGACAGAGTCTCACTCTGTCTCCTAGGCTGGAGTGCAGTGGTGCTATCTTGGCTCACTGTAACCTTTGCCTCCCGGGTTTAAGTGATTCTCCTGCCTCAGCCTCCCGAGCAGCTTCAACTACAGGCACATGCCACCATACCAGCCTGGCCAACACGGCGAAACGCTGTCTCTATTTAAAATATACAAATTACCTTGGTGTGGTAGTGCATGTCTGTAATCCCATCTATTCGGAAGGCCAAGATGAGACAATCACTTGAACCCGGGAGCTGGCGGTTGCACTAAGCCAAGATCATGCCACTACACTCCAGCCCGGGAAACAGAGCAAGACTCTGTCTCAAAAAAAAAAATTTTTTTTTAGAAAAAAAAAGACTCTTCCTAAAAAGCAATTAATGCTAAAGTAATAAAACATGATCTTTAAGTAGTAGGGAAAAAATAATTGTAAACTTCAAATTTGATGATCTTTAAATTATTTTCAAAAGTAAAGACAGGGTTGGTGCAGTGGCTCATGCCTATAATCCCACCACTTTGGGAAGCCAAAGTCAGAGGATCAATGGAGACCAGAAATTTGAGAGCAGCCTGGGCAAACGGGTGAGACCCTATCTCTACAAAAAACTGAAAAAAATTAGTTGGGCATGGTGGCACACATCTGTAATCCCAGCTACTTGGTAGGCTGAGGCTAGAGGACCGCCTTACTCCATGAGTTCCAAGGTTACAGTGAGCTATGGAAACAGAGCAAGAGTCTGTCTTAAAAAAAAAAAAAAAAAAGCCTAAGGATGGGATAAAACAATTTTTAGACATGCAAAGACTAAGAGAGTTTACCTCCCACAGATACTCAAAGAGCGATTAAAAAATGAACTTCAAGGCCTGGCATGGTGGCTTACACCTGTAATCCCAGCACTTTGGGAGGTCAAGGCGGGTGGATCACTTAAAGTCAGGAGCTTGAGACCACATGGACAACACAGTAAGGACTAGGTATACTAAAAATACAAAAATTAGCTGGGTGTGGAGGCAGTGGGCGTTTGTAATACTAGCTACTTGAGAGGCTGAGACAGGAGCATGGCTTGAACTTGGAAAGCAGAAGTTGCAGTGAGCCAAGATAGTGCCACTGCACTCCGGCCTAGGCAACAGTGAGACTCCATCTCAAATAATAACAATTAGCCAGCCGTGGTGGTGTATGCCTGTAGTCCCAGCTACTCAGGAAGGGGAGGCAGGAGGACTGCTTGAGCCCAAGAGTTTGACACTGTAGCATGCCACCATTATGCCACCGCACTCCAGCCTGGGTGACCACAAGACCCTGCCTCTTAAAAAATCAAAACAAACAAAAAGCACTAAAAAGAAACATGAATCCAGGCTGGGCACAATGGCTCACACTTGTAATCCCAGGAAGCCAATCCTTGGGAGACCAAGGTGGGAGAATCGCTTGACGCTAGGAGTTCAAGACCAGCCTAGGCAATATAGTGAGACAAAAAATAAAAATAAAAATAAATTAGCCGGGCACAGTTGCATGTACCTATACTTCTAGCTACTCATCTGAGACCCTAGGACAGCCAAATCTTAAGAGTTAAAAACAAAATGAAAACAGACCTAATACAGACCAAACCATGTTTCCACACCTAAAAAAACTTAAACCACAATGAAAGAATATCATTTGGACTCTCCAGTTTCTTCATTCATAATGTCCAGACTTTGATTTTTAAAAAATGACCAGCTGCGGTAGCTCATGCCTGTATTCCTAGCAACTTTGGGAGGTTGAGGCAGGAGGATCACTTGAGTCCAGGAGTTCAAGACCAGCTTGGGAAACATAGTGAGACCTTGTCTCTATTTAAAAAAAAAAAAAAAAAAGCCAGAACCAGTGGCTCATGCCTGTAATCCCAGTACTTTGGGAGGCTGGGGGGGCTGGACATACGTACATAGAGAGAGCAAGCTTAAATTGACAGACCTTAAGGAAACAAGATTAATCCATTTACAGCTGGACAGACTTGAACAGTACTATCAAACAGCTTGACCTAACTCACACTTTACCCAGTAACTACAGAATACACATTCTTTTCAAATGTATAAGAACATTTAGAAAACATTGTATGCTGTGCCATAAAGCTAGCTTCAACAAATCAGGAGATTTGAAATCATACAGCATGTTCTCTGACAACAGTCAAAAAAAGATAACTAGGAAATTCTGAAATGTGAGAAATGAAGCACCTTTTAAAATCCACATATTAAAGAAGAAATCACAATGAAAATTAGTTAACTATTTTGACTAAATGAACTGAAAGATAATGAAAACAAAACATACCAAAATTTATGGGAAGGAGGTAAAACAGTTATTAGAGAGCAATGTACAGTTCCAAATGCCTTATTTTAAAGAAGAAAGAGGCCAGTCATGGTGGCTCATGCCTGTAATCCCAGCACTTTGGGAGTCTGAGGCAGGTGGATTGCTTAGCTCAGGAGTTCAAGACAAGCCTGGGCAACATGGTGAAACACCAACTCTACCAAAAAACAAACAAACACATTAGCTGGGCATGGTGGCATGCAACTGTGGTCCCAGCTACTCAGGAGGCTGGGAAGGGACGACTGCTTGAGCTTAAGAGGCAGAAGTTACAGTAAGCTGAGATCACACCACTGCACTCCAACCTGGGTGACAGAGTGAGACCCATCTCAAGAAAAAGAAAAAAGACTGAAAATCGGCAGGGCGCGGGGGCTGACGCCTGTAATCCCAGCACTTTGGGAGGCGAAGGCAAACAGATTGCTTAAGCACAGAAGTTTGAGACCAGTGAGACCCTATCTCTATAATTAAAAAAAAAAAAAAAAAAAAAAAAGATTACTGGGAGAAATTAAATACCAAATAAATGTATGGATGTATCACATTCATAAGTTGGACAGCTCCATTTTGTAAAGATGTCCACTCACTGTAAACTGATGTGTAGATTTAATACAACTTTCATCAGGTTTTAAAAATATATACTAGATGACTTTAGAATTTACAAAAAAACAGCCAAGAATAACCAAAACATTCATAAAGAAAAACAAAAGGAAAATTTATACTAGCAGATACTGTATTAAGTTACAGTAATTAAGACAATGTTCTACTGACAAAAGAAGGGAAAAACAGACCAATGGAACAGATTAGATTCTCCCCCTGCCACCCCCCGACCCCGACGGAGCATTGCTCTGTTGCTCAGGCTGGAGTGTAGTGGCGCAATCTCAGCTCACTGCAACCTCCACCTCCCAGGTTCAAGCCATTCTCCTGCCTGAGCTTCCCACGTAGCTGGGATTACAGGTATGCACCACCACGCCCAGCTAATTTTTGTATTCTTAGCAGAGACGGGGTTTCACAATGTTGGTCAGGCTGGTCTCAAACTCTTGACCTCGTGATCCGCCACCTCGGCCTCTCAAAGGGCTGGGATCACAGGCGTGAGCCACCCCTCCCGGCCCCAGATTCATTCTTACATGAATGTTTATGACAAAAATAGCACTGCAGAACAGTGAAAACATGAACTTTTTACTATATGATGCTGTACTCAAAAGCCATTTATCGGGTTGGAGTGGGGGGTAACGACCCCTCCCTCATGCTTTATACAAAAACCATTTTAGATCAACTACAGATTTAAATGGAAAGGTAAAAGTAAGTTTCTAGAAGATAACACAAAATCTCCACAGCCTTAGGGGTGCAAAAGATACCCTAAACAGGACATAAACAGTACTATCCATAAAAGAAAAGACTGAAACCTATACATTAAAATTAAACATGTCTACTCACCAAAGAAATTCAGAGTGAAAAGGCAAGCCACCAGGAAAAAATATAAAAACTCCTAACATGTTAACTGAAAAGAAAAAAATCCAGGTCAGTCATGGTGGTTCATGCCTGTCATCTCAGCACTTCTGGAGGCCAAGGTGGGCAGATCACCTGAGGTCAAGAGTTCAAGACCAGCCTAGCCAATATGGTGGAACGCCATCTCTATGAAAAATACAAAAAATTATCCAAGCGTGGTGGTGGACACCTGTAATCCCAGCTACTCGGGAGGCTGTGGCAGGAGAATCACTTGAACCCAGGAGGCAGAGGCTGCAGTGAGCGGAGATCACGCCACTGAACTCCAGCCTGGGCAACAGAGCGAGACTCTGAAAAAAAGACATATACCAGTGTATCTTTGGGTCTCTCATTTAAAATAATGATGTTATTTATAAGTAGCATGGCATTTTAAAAAAATAGCTCTGGTATCAAATTTGAATTGCATCTAATCAAGTACTTTTTTCCCCCCAAATAAGATTTTTTTTTTTTTGACCACCACTAGCTTCCTTCAATCTTACACTGGAAATCAAAAGGAAATTTGACTCACTTTACAGCCAATTTAGTTGAAATGTCAGGCTTGTAGTTAAGCAGATTACTAGCAATGCTTTAAAAAAATTCCTCATGAGTGGCACACCAGTGGCCCCAACCTGTGAGAAGGAAAGAAGTCCGATGATGGAATTTCTACTCTTGACTAAATGTAGGCCTCTGTATCAGGTCATTTAACTCAGTCCCTTCATCTGGGCTTCGGATCACATTGCTTATGTTTAAATCTTGATTTCACCACGTAGTCAATCAGTGGCTTCACATAAATTGTTTAATCTCCTGGGCCAATGTCCTCATTTGTAAAATGAGAATACAGTTGTTTTAAAATTAGTTTCGGGTAGCTAGGTAGAATGGTGCATGCCCATAGTCCCAGCTTTACTGTGGAAGCTGAGACAAAAGAATCCTTTGAGCCTAGGAGTTCAAGGCTGCTGTGAGCTAGGACAGCACCAACGCACTCCAGCCTGGGCGGCAGAGGAAAAACCCACCTCCAAAAAAAACTCATTAATTTTAAAAATTAAAAACTTTTAAAAATTAAATCAATTGAATTACATATGTAGTTTTAGCACAGTGCCTGACATATACTAAGTGTGACATTATTATACTATGTTTATTAACAATTATTACCTGTGAAACAGAAAAATGGAAATAGCTATTCTTATAAGACTGTTTAAAAACAAATAAGAGAAGCCACTTTGTATATGGTAAATGGCATCAAGGGTGAAAAAAAAAACGTATTTTCCCATTTCAAGTTACTTTTTGTTCTTTGAGATGGGGTTTTGCTCTTGTTGCCCAGGCTGGAGTGCAACGGTGCAATCTCAGTTCACTCCAACTTCCACCTTCAGATTTCAAGCGATTCTCCTGTCTCAGCCTCCTGAGTAGCTAGGATTACAGGCATGTTGCCACCACGCCCTGATAACTTTGTATTTTTTGTAGACATAGGGTTTCACCATGTTGGTCAGGCTGGTCTCAAACTCCTGACCTCAGGTGATCCAACCGCCTTGGCCCCCAAAGTGTTGAGATTATAGGCGTAAGCCACCACGCTTGGCCTCTTTTCTTTTTTATAGTTCTATTTCCAATGCCTAGCACAGTTGCTGAATGAGTGGCTCCAAAAACTTCTTTCTCTGTCAAAGACTGGAGCCGTTATCCATCACAGTCACAGAACCAGAGTCAGGAAACATGGTCTAGGCAACAACAGTAAGTTTATTAGGATTTTCTTCAGTTATCAAGTATTGCCTGTTACGGAAAATAGGGAAAACAAAGGAAGTCAGGAGGAAAAGAGAATCACTCATGGTTCTGTCACCCAGTTGTCTGCTTTTCAAAATTCCACCTTCACTTTCTCGTGACCAGAATGCTTGAGTCTGTCTTCTACAAATCATTTTCTTCTCCTTCTTCTATTCATGTTGCTTCTCCATTTTTCCTTACATATATGCTCCTAAACTACTACTGCATGATCCTGGGGCTCTGTAGTGCCCCTGGCTCTCCAGAATACTTCCTGTAAATATGCCTGCCACTTCTGCAACAGATTTGGGGGTCATTAAAGACTTTCAAATTTAAGGAGTTAATCCCTTTGACTTCTCAGCAAAAAGGAGGCAAAGCAGGCCAGGCATAGTGGTGGCTAACATCTATAATCCCAGCACTTTGGGAGGACGAGGCAGGTGGATCACAAGGTCAGGAGTTCGAGACATGGTGAAACACCATCTCTACTAAAAATATAAAAACGAGCTGGGTGTGGTGGTGGGTGCCTGTAATCCCAGCTACTTGGGAGGGATAAACAGGAGAATTACTTCAACGTGGGAGGTGGAGGTTGCAGTGAGCCAAGATTGCGTCAGTGCACTCCAGCCTGGGTGACAGAATAAGACTCCGTCTCAAAAAAAAAAAATTTTACAGTCAGCTCTTCATATGCAGATGTGAAACTTGTGGATACGGAGAGCAGACTGTACTACATCATTTTATATAACAAGAATGTGTTATGCAGCAGAAGGAACACATACAAAGAAACTCTCACATGGATTTTGTCTCACAGAAGTCAGAGTCCCATCAATGAGAGAATAAAGTCACTAGTGCAATAAAGAGACTACACAGGAAGGGCAGGTAGTTCAGTGAAGGTGTAGCAGGAATAGCCATATGAAGAAGTGAGAGTTGTGCCAGATCTGGGCTTATGCTTTAAAAGCACAGCGGTGGCTGGGCGCGGTGGCTCACACCTGTAATCCTGGCACTTTGGGAGGCCAAGGTGGGTGGATCACCTGAGGTCAGGAGTTCAAGAGCAGCCTGGCCATCATGGTGAAACCCCATCTTATTAAAAAT
>PVKV010018757.1:11761-44051 GCA_004027835.1 Alouatta palliata
AAAAAAAAAAAAAAAAAAGGCTGGGCACAGTGGTTCGCACCTGTAATCCCAGTATTTTGGGAGGCTGAGGAGGGTGGATCACTAGAGGTCAGGAGTTCAAGAGCATCCCGTCTAACATGGAGAGCATCCCATCTCTACTAAAAATACATTAGCCTGGCATGGTGGCGCATGTCTGTAATCCCAACTACTGGGGAGGCTGAAGCAGGAGAATCGTTTGAACCCTGGAGGTGGACGTTGCGGTGAGCCGAGATTGTGCCACTGCACTACAGCCTGGGCAACAAGAGTGAAATGCCCTCTCAAAAAATAATAAGCGTAGTAGCTTTAACTTAGGGCTCTTGGAACCCAGACTCATCAGGTAAAAAGTGTGAATACCCTGCTGAGAGATTACACAGAAAGCCCTGATACTACACGCAGAGGGAAAGAGCCAGCTGAGCCCAGCCTTTAAGCAGTCTTTGACAACACATGTGAATGAAGGAGGCATGGGAATGAAGGAAGCATTGTGAAAGTGGATCCTCCAGCACTGGCCACCTCTGCTGACAGCATATGGACCAGAGAAAAACGGTCCAGGTGAACACCTCCCAATTCTCCTGACTCATAAAGCTGTCAACAAACAAAATTATTCTATGAAGCCAGTAAGTTTTGGGGTGGTTTGTTATGTACTGACGGATAACTGAAACAGAGCTCAGATTTTATTTTCCAGCCAATGGCAAGCAATGCAATGACAGCTGTGCTTTAGAAAAATCAACCTGGCTGCAACATGTAAGATGGCTTGTAGGAGACACCTGGTGCCAGGAAACCCAGGGAACCAGAGCCAAAAGAACCTAGGAGAGGAATAAAAATGAAAGACACTGACTGCACAGTTAGAGTCAATGGGATTTGTGTACGTAATTGACCATCAGGGCAAGAAAAAAGGAAGCAAAGTTGACCTAGATGCTGAGATCAGGTGACCACAGGATGGCGATGCTATTAAGGATGAACAAAGCAGACGATGAGTTCAGAGAAAAAAAATAAAAACTCTGTTAACTTTAATATGTGGACAAAATAAGGTAAAATAACATCCATGATTACGGATATAATTATGCAGTCTACAGTTTAAAAGCTCTAAGAAACCTATTATCAGTGTATTTTCACAATAGTAAAGATTTTAAATCAAAAATTAAATTCATCATCTTCAGTGGGCGGGCTAAATAGTTTAACATAAAACATCAAGATTTTCCTCAACTGTCCATTGAAAATTGGTTTAGAACCAAGGACAGATAAGTACATCCTCATGTGTGGAGGGTAAAATCAATTTTTCAGCGATCATTTTAGAACTGAATCTTCTGTGACCAAAGGACCTGCTTCTGCTTCTAGCTCAAGTACTGCCCTACAGGCTCCATCCCTTCACACATTTTCATACAGCATTATTTCTTATAAATCACAAATCTCACCACGGAGGAACCGAAATCCTTACCATGGCCTACAAAACGCTACCATCAAGGGACCCTGCCAACATAGCTGACCTGCCCTCATACCTTCCTTCCCCCCAGCCCCTGCATTCACTATTCAGTAGGAACAACGGTTCAGCTCCTAGGAAGGTAACATGACATGTGCCTTCCTTCCAGTTCAGGCTCTTCCCTAGCTGAACTACTCTTCCTCACTGCCTCTCGGACCAAATTAACTCGATTCATCATTGGGTTCTTTGCTTTCTCCTCACAGAAAAACTGTTCCTGACTATCCCCTAGATGTTCCTCTCCTTGTTCAATCACACAACGTACCTCATTTCTTCAAAGTACTAACAACAATTTCATATACTTCTTTGGGTAACTATGTGCAATTTCCGTCTCCTCTGCTAAAACTTAAGTTCCAAAAAGGCAGAACCAAAGTGTTACCTGATCCCAAAGCCCCAGGACATAGCACACTGGCTGGTACATAGTAGATGCTCTTCAACAAATGTACTTTCTGAATAAATAGCACTCAACGGCTATTGCAGGATAATCAGCGGCAATGAACTCTGGGTCCAAACTGAGTTGAAGTTCCATACTGACTCTTACAAGTTTTGGGACTATTTTTCAGCACCTCCGTTTCTTTTTTAAAATTATTATTTTTGAGATGGAGTCTCACTCTGTTGCGAATGCTGGAGTGCAGTGGCGCGATCTCGCCTCTCTGCAACCTCCGCCTCCCGGGTTGAAGCCATTTTTCCCTCCTCCGCCTCCCGGGTAGCTGGGATTACAGGCTCCTACCACCAGGCCCCGCTCATTTTTACTTTTTGTATTTTTAGTAGAGACGGGGTTTCACCCTGTTGGCCAGGCTAGCATGGAACTTCCGACCTCAGGTGGTCTGTCCGCCTTGACCTCCCAAAGTGCTGGGATTAAAGGCGTGAGCCACTGCGCCTGGTCTTATTATTATTATTATTATTATTATTATTATTATTATTTTGAGACGGATCTCGTTCTGTCATCACCCAGGCTGAAGTGCAGTGGCATGATCTCAGATCACTGCCACCTCCGCCTCCCCTCCTGGATTCATATGATTCTCCTACTTCGGCCTCCTGAGTAGCCAGGATTACAGGTATGCACAATCACACCTGGCTAATTTTTGCATTTTTACTAGAGACGGAGTTTCACTATGTTGGCCAGGATGGTCTTGAACTCCTGACCTCAGGTCATTCACCTGCCTCGGCCTCCCAAAGTGCTGGGATGACAGGCGTGAGCCACCATGGCCGTCTATGTTCTATTATTTTTTAACAATAATGCAGATATAATGATATCAGGTATGACAATTATGTCTCTGAAGATCTAGAATACAGTAACGCCTAGAATTTTATAAACACGTTAAATAGTAGCTGGTAGTAGAGTTAGCCAACACCAACTCTCTCAACGATCCTATTCATTAACTTTCAATCTGCCTCACCCACACCTAACCCTTCTTTATCAGATTTCTCCACAGGGGATTCACGGGTTCTCTTTTGTTAGCTCCTACTATTCTAATCAGGGTAAAAATCTAAAGCCTCGAGTGAGGTTTACCGGGGGGGTTCAAAATCTGGCCCAGATTCTCCAGACATTTCCTCAAATCCACCACTACTCCCCACATCCTAGATGCAATAAATCATGAAAATCCGAGTCACGGCACCAAAAAAAAGAAAAAAGAAAAGAAAATGCAAAACCCAAGGCAAAGCCAGGCCATTTCTTGGCCTTCTTCCTTAAGGCAAGCTGACTAAATTGAGGTGTTTCATAAAATCTTCCCGGTCCTCTCTCCTTTTTCAGCGGGCAAAGAATGTTCTGGCAGAGCGTGGTGGCTCAAGCCCATAATTCTTGCACTTTGAGAGGCTGAGGATCACTTAAACCCATGAGGAGGGTAACATAACCAGAGTCCGTCTCCAAAAAAAAAAAAAAAAAAAAAAAAATTAGCTGGCCACGGTGGCGTGTGCCAGTGGTCCCAGCTGCTAGGAAGGTTGAAGTTGGAGGATGCCTGATCCTGGAAGGCAGATGTTGCCGAGAGCTGAGATGGCGCAACTGCACTCCAGGCTGGGCGACAGAGTGAGATTCTGTCTCAAAAAACAAAACAAAGTTAAAAAAAAAAAAAGTTTTGGTCGAGTGCGGTGGCTCACACCTGTAATCCCAGCATTTTGGGAGGCTGAGCCGGAAGATCACTTGATTTCGAGACCCGCCTGGCCAACGTGGTTAAACCCTGTCTCTAGGAAAAATGCAAAAAATAGCCGGATGTGGTGGTGAGCGCCTGTAGTACCAGCTACCAGGGAGGCTGAGGCAGGAGAATCGCTGGAACCCGGGAGGCAGAGGTTGCAGTCACCCGAGATTGCGCCACTGCACTCCAGCATGGGAGAAAGAGCAAAACTCTGTCTCAAAAAAAGAAAAAATAATAATAAAAGAAAAAGAAAACAAGAGAAAAAAGAACGTTCTCTCTGAATGATCAAAGTACCTAGGACAACTGCTACCTAGGCCCTTAGGAATTCACAGCCCTGGCGGGTGTGTCGGAAATTTCTGTATAACCCGCAGGCCGCGCACGCGCCGGGATTGGTTGCAAGCAGCCCAAAGTCTTGGATCCCCGTTCCACCGGGACGAGGGCCACCACGCCACGGCAACAGCAGCCTCGCTTCCTGCCCCTCAGCGCCCGGGCACCCGAGCAGGGCAACCCCCGGCGCCCCGCAGAAGGGTTTGACGCACTTGCGGTGCCCTCGCCCGTGCCGAGTGACAGTCGCCAACTTTCGCGGAACAACACCCGCTCCAGATACGAGGGGATAAGTGGAACACCGCCGCCCGCTGGGGCTGCGGTTCACAGGCACCGGCCGCCTCCCATCGCTCCTCCAGGCCGCGTTCGGGTGCACGGACACCGTCTCCGCGGCGGCCTCGGGCCCGCGGGAGGGAAGTGCGGTCTCCCGGGCTGCCGCCCTCGCGCAGCGGTCTCGACGGGGCGGCCAGCGAAACTTCGCGAAGTGGCGGGACGGGATCGCCCGGCCTCCCAGCGCCTTCGTCGCTCCCCACTCGCCACTGCACCGGGCTCGGAGACGCCCAGCCCAGTCCCTGGGCCCGATCCTGCCCGGGCCTCGGCCCATGGCCCGCGCCCCCGCCCCCACCCCCACCCCCCGGGGCTCCACGGAGGCGCCCCGCGGAGAGGCCGCTTCGCTTCACAGACCTGCCCAGGAGTTCGAACGCGCCCGCGGCCGACACTCACTCGCCACTCAACTCGCCGGCTAGCCAGGCGGGCTCCGCGGCCTTCCCTGCCACGCCACTTATTCCTCAAAAGCAGCTGCCGCGTGCTGCGTCGCCGCCGCGTGCTGCGTCGCCGCCGCGTGCTGCGTCGCCGCCGCGTGCTGCGTCGCCGCCGCGTGCTGCGTCGCCGCCGCGTGCTGCGTCGCCGCCGCGTGCTGCGTCGCCACCACCGCTGAACTCCTTCCGGCCCTGGCGCGGCGTCACCTCGCGCCTGCGCACAGCGCCCCCTCCCGACTAAGGACAGGAAAAACCATAGAGGTACGCCGCATGCTGGGGAGGAGGGACCCGGGGCCTCACCATAGACAGGGCCGCCTAGCCGCGCTTGCATCCAGGCTCTCCGCCTGCGGAGACTTGACTCCCCCACGAGGCGGGAGGCTGGAAGGAACGGAGACCCCCATCCCCGACCACGCAGGGAGCCGCCATCACCCCACAGCTGAAAAGGGTATGGGGCACGTGGTTGTGGACTCGTCATCTACTTATTTGCCCTGATTCCTTTTCAAGTCATTCATTCGTTCTACAAATATATTCTGTGGATTTCCTGTGGGCCACGCACTGTTCTAGGAACTGGAGAAATTAAGAGGAAAGGGGGTTCCATGGCCGGGCACAGTGGCTCACACCTGTAATCCTAGAATTTGGGAGGCCGAGGCGGGCAGATCACTTGAGATCAGGAGTTGGAGGTTAGCCTGGCCAATATGGTGAAACGCCATCACCACCAAAAATAAAAAAATTAGCTGGGTGTGGTGGCGGGCTAATTCCAGCTACTCAGGAGGATGAGGCAGGAAAATCACTTGAACCTGGGAGGCAGAGGTTGTGATGAACTGAGATTGCGCCACTGCACTCTAGCCTGGGCAACAGAGCCACACTCTGTCTCAAAAAATAAAAAAGAGTAAAATGTGTTCCTGATCTCAGGAAGATTAGGTTTTAGTGGGTAAGTGAATAACTGACTAAAATACTGCTTCTGCTGGGCACAGCGGCTCATGTCCATAATCCCAGCACTTTGGGAGGCCAAGGCAGGAGGATCTCTTCAGGCCAGAAGTTCAAGACCAGCCTTGGCAACGTAGCAAAACCATGACTCAAAAAAAATTGCTGGCCAGCGTTTCGCCATGTTGGCCAGGCTGGTCTTGAACTGTCATTACAGGGCTGGAGGTTGAACTAATCACAAATGGCCAATGATTTAACCAATCATGCCCAGGAAATGAAGCCACCATAAGAAAAAAAAGAATCGGGTTGGGGGAAATGGAATTCAGAGAGCTTCTGAGTTGGTGAACTTGTGAAGGTGCTGGGAGGGTGGCGTACCCAGACGTTGCCGTGAGCTATGATGGTACCACCGAACTCCAGCCTAGGTGACAGAGCGAGATCCTGTCTCTACCAAAAATAAAAGAAGGTATGTAATCTCAGCACTTTGGGAGGCCAAAGTAGGAGGATTGCTTGAAGCCAGGAATTCAAGTACAACCTGGCCAACATAGTGAGATCCTCATATCTGTTAAAACAAAGAAATAAAATGTAAAATAAAAAAATATAAAAAATAGGCCAAGTGCAGTGGCTCATGCCTGTAATCCCAGCACTTTCGGAGGGTGAAGCGGGTGGATCACCTGAGGTCAGGAGTTGGAGACCAGCCTGGCCAACATGGCAAAACCCCATCTCTACTAAAAATAATAATGATAAAAAAATAACTGGGCATGGTGGGTGCCTGTAAGTCCAGCTACTTGGGAGGGGGAGGCAGGAGAATCACTTGAACCTGGGAGGTGAAGGTTGCAATGAGCCAAGACCACACCACTGCACTCCAGCCTGGGTTACAGAGTGAGACTCCATCTCAAAAAATAAATAAATAAGGCTAGATGAGGTGGCTCACGCCTGTGATCCCAGCACTTTGGGAGGCCAAGGCAGGTGGATCATGAGGTCAGGAGTTTGAGACCAGCCTGACCGACATGGGGAAACCCCGTCTCTACTAAAAATACAAAAAAATTAGCGGGCTGTGGTGGCATGTACCTGTAATCCCAGCTACAGGAGGCTGAGGCAGAAGAATTGCTTAAGCCCAGGAGGTGGAGGTTGCAGTGAGCCAAGATCATGCCATTGCACTCCAGCCTGGGCGACAGAGCAAGACTCCATCTCCAAAAAACAAAATAAACAAACAAATAAAAAATAAATTAAAAAAAACTAAAAATAAATTAGCCAGGCTGGGTGCGGTGGCTCACACCTGTAATCCCAACACTTTGAGAGGCTGAAGCGGGTGGATCCCTTGAGGCTAAAAGTTCAAGACCAGCTTGACCAGCATGGTGAAACCCCGTCTCTAGGAAAAAATATAAAAATTAGCTGGGCGTAGTAGCATGTGACTGTAGTCCCAGCTACTCCGGAGGTTGAGGCAGGAGAATTGCTTGAACCTGGGAGGTGGAGGTTGCAGTGAGCCGAGATTTCGCCACTGCACTCCAGCCACGGAGCAAGACCCTGCCTGTAAGGGAAAAAAAAATTCTGGGTCCAGCTGACACGTATTAGCACTAGCTGAAGCAGAAGTTCAGAACTGCCCAGTGGTCTGGACCATGAGGACAATAAAAGAGTCTTCAGCTGGGTTCCTATTAGAGTGGACTCAGCTGTGGTTGTTACAGTAAGAACCCACCCCATCATGCCTTCCCTGTATCTATGCAATTTACAATGTGACATTGGCCTGCCTCCCAAAAAAGGTGCGGTCTGTCGTCCCCCTCTTGAATCTGAGCTTGCCTTGTGACTTGCTTTACCCGAGGAATGCAGCAGAAGGGACGCTGAGCTACTTCGGAGGACAGGATTTTGTTTTGTTTTGTGTTGTTGAAGCAGAGTCTCAATCTGTCGCCAAGGCTGGAGTGGAGGGGTGATCTTGGCTCACTGTAGCCTTGACTTCCCGGGCTCAGGTGATCCTGGGGTCAAGTGATTCTCTAACCTCAGCCTTCCAAGTAGCTGGGACTACATGCCTGAGCCACCACACCCAGCTGTTTTTGATTTTATTATTTTGTTTTATTTTTATTTTATTTTTTGAGATGAAGTCTCACTTCATTGCCCAGGCTGGAGTGCAATGGCACAATCTCAGCTCACTGCAACCTCTGACTCCTGGGTTCAAGTGATTCTCCTGCCAGAGCCTCCTGAGTAACTGGGATTACAGGCGTATGCCACAACTCCTGGCTAATTTTTTCTATTTTTGGTAGAGACAGGGTTTCACTATGTGGGCCAAGCTAGTCTCCAACTCCTGACCTCAGGTGATCCGCTCACCTCGGCCTCCCAAAGTGCTGGGATTACAGGCGTGTGCCACCCTGCCCGGCCTCAGCTATTTTTTTAAACGTTTCTGTAGAAACAGGGTCTTACTACATTGCCCAAGCTGGTCTCAAACTCCTAATCTCAAGGGATCCTCCCTCCTTGGCCTTTCAAAGTGCTGGGATTATAGGTGTGAGCCACTGAGCCTGGCCAGAGAAACTGATATTCTATTGTAATAGTGTTTGGCCCCAATATTGTTTGGAATCTGAGGTTTGCTATTGAAGGAGAAAGCAGGACGGCGTTCCATGAATTTAGACTTTTACGTCGCTGTTCTAAGCAGGGTCTAAGCAGGGTTAGGCCTGGTTAGTTGGTTCCAGGTGATCCTCTGTGGTGCTGTTTGGCCCTAGTGTCCTTAGGCGTCTGGGGAGGTTTGACCTTTAAAAATCAAACTGCTGGCCAGGCGCCATGGCTCACACCTGTAATCCCAGATACTCAGGAGGCTGAGGCACCAGTCACTTAAACCTGGGAGGCAGAGTTTGCAGCGAGCTGAGATCGCACTGCTGCACTCCACCCTGGTAGGCAGAGCGAGACCCTGTCTCAAAACAACAACAACAACAGCAAAAACCCACAACCCTCCTCAAAAAAAACCACACAAAAAAACAGAGAGTTTATAAATTCAAGTTAGAGAGGCACTGTTTCTTTCTTTTTTTGCTTTTTGCAGCCTCTGCCTCCTGGGTTCAAGCAATTCTCCTGCCTCAGCCTCCTGAGCAGCTGGAACTACAGATGCCCATCACTACACCTGGCTACGTTTTTGTATTTTTAGTAGAGATGGGGCTTCACCATGTTGGCCAGGCTGGTCTTGAATTCCTGACCTCAAGTTATCCACCTGTGTCGGCCTCCCAAAGTGCAGGAATTACAGGCATGAGCCACTATGCCCAGTCTGGAGAGGCATTATTTCAGTGAAGGTAAATTACACCGAGGTCCGGGTTCCCTATTTATGTAGCTTATTTTTGCCCTGTGTACAAACTCAGGCCTTATGTAAAAAATGCCATTCCCATTGCATAACAGATTACTGCTTTGCACACTCAACATTATAATTTGATGGTTCTGGTAACAAACAACTCCAGTCTGGTTGTCTCTTGATGCCCCACAGTCAAGTGTTTACTCTCTACCAGGACCCTGTGGCATGCAGAGAACTGCAGTTCGAATCATAAATGTGCTAAAGAATGGGGCTTTGGGCTGGGCGTGGTGGCTCATGCCTGTAATCCCAGCACTGTGGGAGGCCAAGGCGGGCGGATTACTTGAGGTCATGAGTTTGAGACCAGCTTGGCCAACGTGGTGAAACCCATCTCTACTAAAAATACAAAAATTAGCCGTGCGTGGTGGCACGTGCCTGGAATCCCAGCTACTTGTGAGGCTGAGGCAGGAAAATTGCTTGAGCCCGGGAGATGGAGGTTGCAGTGAGCTGAGATCGTGCCACTGCACTCCAGCCTGGCCAACAGAGTGAGACTCTGTCTCAAAAAAAAAAAAAAAAGAATGGGTCTTTGTTCTATAATCCTTGGCATCTACACTGCAGCAGCAGCCTGTCTTTTCTTTCTTTCCCTCTCCGTTCCTCCCCTCTCCTCCCCTTCTCCTCTTCTCTTTCCTTCCTTCTTTCCCTCCCTCCCTTCCTCCCTTCCTCCCATCCTTCCCTTGTTCCTCTTTTCTCTCTTTCTCTCCTCTTTCTCTCTTTCTTACCAGACAGGGCCTCACTCCGACCCCCAGGCTGGAAGGCAGTGGTAAAATCACAGCTCACTGCAGCCTCCACTTCCTGGGCTTAGGTGATCCTCCCACCTCAGCCTCCAGAGTAGCTGGGACTGCAGGCACGTGCCACCACACCAAGCTAGTTTTTTGTATTTTTTGTAGAGGAAGGATCTCCCTATGTTGCCCAGGCTGGTCTCAAACTCCTGGGCTCAAGTGATCCTCTCAATTCAGCCTCCCAAAGTACTGGATTACAGGCTTGAGCCACCGCACCCAGAGCTGCAGCTTTTCTATTAGTGCTCGCCAGAGACTCCACGTGCAATTGTTATCTCTAGCACCGTGGCGTCTTCCTTGGGTATATGTGGCACCATGGGATATACCACATAATGTGGCTTTAGGCCTCAGGGCCATTTGGAGCACACCAGACCTGCTGCACAGCTCTCTCTCAATCAAGGCAGCACCAAAAAACGCTATCCTAGGCTGGACATGGCGGCTCTTGCCTCTAATCCCAGCACTTTGGGAGATCGAGGTAGATGAGTCACCTGGGGTCACAGTTCAAGACCAGCCTGGCCAACATGGTGAAAACCGCTCCCCCCACCACCACATCTCTACTAAAAAAATACAAAAACTTAGCTAGGCGTGGTGATATGCAGCTGTAACCCTAGCTACTCAGGAGGCTGAGGCAGGAGAATCACTTGAACCTGTAAGGCAGAGGTTGCAGTGAGCTGAGATCGAGCCATTGCACTCCAGCCTGGGCCCAGAGCGAGACTCTGTCTCAAAAAAAAACCAAAACCCAAACCAAAACAAAAATGAAAAAAAAAAATGCCGTCTGAGGCTGCACATGGTGTCTTACATCTCTAATTCCTGCACTTTGAAAGGCTGAGGCTGATGGATTGCTTGAGGCCAGGAGTTCAAGTCCATCACGGCCAATATAGGAAGACCCTATCTCTCTTTTTTTAAACTTACTGTTGGCCTAGACGTCTGAAAGAAAAATAATCAAACAAAAATAAATAGATAATAAAAACTGGCTGAGCGCAGTGGTTCACGCCTGTCATCCCAGCACTTTGGGAGGCCAAGGTGGGGAGATCATTTGAGTTCAGGAGTTCCAGACCAGCTTGGCCAACACGGTGAAACCCCATCTCTACTAAAAATACAAAAATTACTGGGCATAGTGGTGGGCGACTATAATCCCAGCTACTCCAGAGACTGAGGCAGGAGAATCACTTGAACCCTGGAGGCGGAGGTTGCAGTGAGCCCAGATCACACCAATGCACTCCAGCCTGGCGACAGAGCGAGACTCCGTCTCGAGAAAAAAAAGACTTAAAAATAAAACAAGGCCAGGCACGGTGGCTTACACCTATAATCCCAGTGCTTTGAGAAACTGAGATGGGAAGATTGCTTGAGATTAGGAGTTTGAGACAAGCCTGGACATAGCAAGATCCTGTCTCTACAAAAAAATAAGAACTAAAACTAAAAATAGGCCAGGTACAGTGACAAGACTGTAATCTCAGTACTTTGGGGGGCTGAGGTGGGAGGATCGCTTGAGACCAGGAGTTTGAGACCAGTCTCAGCAACAAAGTGAGACCCCGTTCTCTGCAAAAAAAAATTTTTTTTTTAGAGACGAAGTCTCTTTCTGTTGCCCAGGCTGGAGTAGGACAGCATGATCTCGGCTCACTGCAACCCTCGCCTCCCAGGCTCAAGTGATTCTCCTGCCTCAGCCTCCTGAGTAGCTGGGATTACAGGTATGTACTGCCACACCCAGCTAATTTTTGTATTTTTAGTAGAGATAGGTTTTTGCCATGTTGGCCAGGCTGGTTTCGAACTCCTGGCCTCAGGTCATCTGCCAGCCTCAGCCTTCCAAAGTGCTGGCATTACAGGTGTGAGCCACTGTACCTGGCCAAAAAAAAATTTTTATAGATAAAAATAGGCCGTGTGTGGTAGTTCATGGCTGTAATCTCAGTACCTTGGGGGGCTGAGGCAAGATGATCACTTGAGGCCAGGAGTTTGAGAGCAACCTGGACAACATAGTGAGATGCCAATTCTCTACCAAAAAAAAAAAAAAATAGCCAGGCATGATGGTGTACACTTGTAGTCCCAGCTACTAGGGAGGCTGAGGTGGGAGGATTGTTTGCACCCAAGAGTTCAAGGCTACAGTGAGCTATGATTATGCCAGGTGACAGAGACAGACCTTGTCTCTGAAATAAAATAAAATAAAATAAAACTAAAGTGTGTTTCCTACTTTCACACCACTCAACACTTAAAGCACTTTTTTTTTTTTTTTTTTTTTGAGATGGAGTCTCATTCTGTCACTTAGGCTGGAGTACAATGGTGCAATCTCGGCTCACTGAAACCTCTGCCTCCCTAGTTCAGCCTCAGCTGAACTCAGTAGCTGGTATTACAGGCGCACCTGCCTCAGCCTCCCCAGTAGCTGGGATTACAGGTGCATCCCACCATGCCAGGCTAATTTTGTATTTTTAGTAGAGACGGGGTTTCACCATGTTGGTCAGGCTGGTCTCAAACTCCTGACCTCGTGATCTGCCCTCCTCAGCCTCCAAAGTGCTGGGATTACAGATATGAGACACTACTCCTGGCCTTTTTAGTTTTTGAGATGAAGTCATGCTCTGTCAATCAGGCTGGAGTGCAGAAGTGTGATCTCAATTCACTGCAAGCAACTTCCTCCTCCCCTGCTCAAGAGATTCTCCCGCTGCAGTCTCCCAAGAAGCTGGGATTACAGGTATCCATCACCACACCTGACTAATTTCTGTATTTTTAGTAGAGATGTTCCGTCACCCAGGCTGGAGTGCAGTAGCACAATCTCGGCTCACTGCAACCTCTGCCTCCTGAGTTAAGCAATTCTCCTGCCTCAGCCTCTTGAGTATCTGGGACCACAGGTATGTGCCACCACACCCAGCTGATTCTTGTATGTTTAGTATTTTGTATTTTACCATGTTGGCCAGGCTGGTCTCAAACTCCTGACCTCAGGTGAGGTTCGCCCGCTTCAGCCTCCCAACATGCTGGGATTATAGGCGTGAGCCACCCTGCCTAGCCCTTTGTGGGTTTTTTGGAGGTTTTATTACATCGGCATGATGTACTGAATCATTGGTCATTGGTGATGAACTCAACCTTCAGTCCCTCTCCCCTCTCCAGAAGTCAGGAGGTGGAGTCAATGTTCCAACCCTCTAATCATGTGGTCGGTTTCCCTGGCAACCGGCCCCCACATCCTGAGGCTACCCAGGAGCCCACCAAGAATCACCTCATTAGAACAAAAGATGCTCCTATCACTCAGGACATTACAGAGATCTTAGGAGCGCTCTGTCAGGAAGCAGTCAAAGATCAAATATTAGAACTAAACATTCTCCTAGTGCCTCTGTCTACAAAGGTTTTAGAAGCTCTGCCTCAGGAACCAAGGGCAGGAACCAAATATATATTTTTTATTATATCACAGTATCATAAGCAGTTAAACATCAAAAAAGGGAGTTAGGGCTGGGTGAGGTGGCTCATACCTGTAACCCCAGCACTTTGGGAGGCTGAGGTGGGAAGATCGATTGAGCCCAGGAGTTTGAGACGAGCCTGGGCGACACAGTGAGACCCTGTCTCTACAAAAAATTCAAAGATTAGCAGTGTGTCATGGTGTGCATCTGTGATTCCAGCTACTTGGTAGGCTGAGGTGGGAGGATTGCTTGACTCCAGGAGTTTGAGCCTGCAGTGAGCCCTAATTATGCCACTGCACTCTAGCCTGGGCAACAGAATGAGACCCTGTCTCAAAAAAAAGGGTGGGGGGAGTTAGACTATTACATTTAGTATCAGTGTCAGTTTAGGCTCTGTATGCCATAACCTGACAGATGTGGGTATTCTGTTTTCTTTCTTTTTTTTTGAGATGGAGTCTCGTTCTGTCACCCAAGCTGGAGTACGGTGGTGCAATCTTGGCTCACTGCAACCTGCTCCTCCTGGGTTCAAGTGATTCTCCTGCCTCAGTCTCCCAAGTAGCTGGGATTACAGGCCCACACCACCATGCCTGGGTAATTTTTTTATTTTAAGTAGAGACGGGGTTTTACCATATTAGTCAAGCTGGTCTTGAAGTCCTGACCTCAAGTGATCCGCCCACCGTGGCCTCCCAAAATGTTGGGTTCGCAGGGG
The DNA here is from genome assembly GCA_004027835.1 of Alouatta palliata. Taxonomy (NCBI): domain Eukaryota; kingdom Metazoa; phylum Chordata; class Mammalia; order Primates; family Atelidae; genus Alouatta; species Alouatta palliata. Next base: position 25,567 of record PVKV010018757.1, read on the forward strand.
TGAGCCACCGTGCCCAGGCTTGTAGTCTCTTTTCTCTCTTTCTTTTTTTTGAGACAGAGTGTCTCTCTGTTGCCCAGGCCGGAGTGTAATGGTGTGACTTGCAATCTCTGCCTCCCAGGTTCAAGCTTTCAAACTATTCTCCTGCCTCAGTCTCCTGAGTCACTGGGACTACAGGTGTGTACCACCATGCCCAGCTAATTTTTGTATTTTTACTAGAGATGGGGTTTTGCCATGTTGGCCAGGCCGGTCTTGAACTCCTGATCTCAGGTGATCCACACGCCTTGGCCTCCCAAAGTGCTGGGATTACAGGCCTAAGCCACCGCGTGCCCGGCCCACTGTTCACCTCTTTTGTTGTTGTTCTTGTTGTGTAGATGAAGCCACGCCTTCACTGGGTAGCGGTCAGTATTAGGAACACCACTAGGTCTATTTCCCATTGCCACAGATTGCTCGGGGTTAGGACACTGTGGTTGTCCGTCATTCCAGCGCTACCACCTGTATGATCAGGGTATTTCTTTCACCTCTGATGGCTAAGTGCTACCTCCTGGACTTTATTTATTTTTGAGATGGAGTCTCGCTCTGTCGCCCAGGCTGGAGTGCAGTGGCATGATCTCAGCTCACTGCAACCTCTGCCTCCCAGGTTCAAGTGATTCTCCTGCCTCAGCCTCCTGAGTAACTGGGACTACAAGTGCCCACCACCACTTCAGGCTAATTTTTGTATTTTTAGTAGAGATGGGGTTTTGCCTTGTTGGCCAGGATGGTCTCAAACTCCTGACTTTAGGTGATTCCTCCACCTTGGCCTCCCAAAGTGCTGGGATTACAGGCGTGAGCCACTGTACCTACCAAAGTTTTGTAATTTTATTTTATTTTAATTTAGGTTTGTTTGTTTTTTTTTTTTTCCTGAGACAGAGTCTCACTCTGTCACCCAGGCTGGAGTGCAGTGGTGCGATCTTGGCTCACTGCAACCTCTGCCTTCCGGGTTCTAGCTATTTTCCTGCTTTGGCCTCCCGAGTAGCTGGGATTACATATGTATGCCACCACACCTGGCCTAATTTTTGTACTTTTTCTTTTTTTTGAGATGGAGTCTCTCTCTGTCACCAGGCTGCAGTGCAGCGGCATGATCTAGGCTCACTGCAACCTCTGCTTCCTGGGTTCAAGCAATTCTCCTTTCTCAGCCTCCCCAGTGGCTGAGACTATAGGCATGCCACCAAGGCCAGCTAATTTTTTTGTATCATTTGTAGAGATGGGGTTTCACCATGTTGGCCAGGATGGTCTCGATCTGTCCTCACGATCCGCCCACCTCAGCCTCCCAAAGTGCTGGGATTACAGGCATGAGTCACTGCACTCAGCCATTTTTGTACTTTTAGTAGAGACGGCAGGATTTTACCATATTGCCCAGGCTGGTCCTGAACTCTTGACCTCAGGTGATCAGCCCACCTTGGACTCCCAAAGTGCTGGGATTACAGGCATGAGCCACCTCGCGTGGCCAATTTAAACTACTTGCTTATCAAGTTTCTAATTTACTTTTCAGGTGCCTGGCATTTCCTTTGAAGGAGCTCAATATTTTCCTTCATTTCCATGCTTGGTGGTGGGGATGGTCCCACAGGCCCCTAAGAGAGGGTCCCTACTCTGTCTCAGTAAGGGCCAGCATCATCTTGAAAAGCATGAGCTTCAGGCATGCTCCCTGCAGGGCCTCCTGTGCAGGAGTGGCTCCCACCCTTCAGCTACAGGAAGGGGGCCCAGAGCGTTCAGGGGCATCTAAAGATTCAAGCAATTTTTTTTTTTTCAGCTACTTGGAAGGCTGAGACAGGAGAATTGCTTGAATTCAGGAGCTGGAGGTTGTGGTGAGTGAGATCACGCCTTTGATCTTCCTGTGCCTGTCATGATCCCTGGAGCTGCTCATGTTCAGATTTGCTATGGGCAGCGGTGCTCCCCTGCATGTGAAGATGCAAAAATCTCTCTCCTTGTCTGTCACCTAATCCTGCTGGCCTTCTCAGGCCCATCTGCAGGAGCCCCCACTCAAAAGTGAGGTCTGGCTGGGCGCAGTGGCTTATGCCTGTTAATCCTAGCACTTTGGGAGGCCGAGACAAGTGGATCATCTGAGGTGAGGAGTTTGAGACCAGCCTGGTCAACATGGCAAAACCCTATCTCTACTAAAAATACAATTAGCCAAGCATGGTGGCGGGTGCCTATAATTCCAGCTACTCAGGAGGCTGAGGCAGGAGAATCACTTGAATCTGGGAGGTGGAGGTTTAAGTGAGCCAAGATCATGCCATTGCACTTCAGCCTGGATGAAAGGGCGAAACTCCATCTCAAAAAAAAAAAGTGGAGTCCTCTGCAGAAGATATGTTTGCATGATTTCCATGAGGAATGCATTTGCCCTGTCCCTTTATTCCTAATGCTCACTGCATCTTTTTTTTTTAATAGACTTTACTTTTTTAGGCCAGTTTTAAAAGATTCATAGCAAAATTGAGCAAAATGTACAGAGAGTTTCCACATGTTCCCTGCCCATGCTAATAGCCTCTCCTATTATCATCTTCCTCCAAAGTGGTGCATTTCTTACAGTTAGGAAACCTACATTGACAGGATTTTCACCCAAAGCCCACAGTTTGTATTAGGGTCCATCTTGGTGCTGCACATTTCATGGTTTGGATAAATGTGTAATAACATGCATCTGCTGTTACAGCTCTCACAGAGGAGTTTCCCTAACCAAAAAATCCTCCACACTCTGCCTCTTCATCTGCCTCTCCTTTCAGCCCCTGGCAACCTTTTATTGCCAGAGCCTGGGAACAAACCCTTTCACTGTCTCCATAGTTTTGCCTTTTCTGAGTATAATATAGTTGGAATTATACAGCATATAGGCTTTTCTTTTTTTTTTTCTTCCCTTGAGACAGAGTCTTGCTCTGTCACTCAGGCTGGGGAGCAGTGGCACCATCATAGCTCACTGCAGCCTTCACGTCCTGGGCTCAACTGATCCTCCCAGTGCAGCCTTCTGAGTAGCTGGGGCCATGGGTGTGCATCACCATGCCTGGCCAAGCTATTCTGGATTTTTGTCATCGTAATAGGTGTGTAGTGGTATCTCATTGTTTTAATTTGCATTTTCCCAGTGGCATACCACACGAGGCATCTTTTCATATGCATATTTGCCACCTGTGTATTTTCTTTGGACAGATGTCTCTTATGGTCTTTTGGCCCATTTTTAAATTCAGGTTGTTTTCCTATTGTTGAGTTTTAAGAGTTCTTTGCATATTTTGGTTAACAGGTGTGGTAGGTGGAGAAGCTTTCTGTAATATTCCTCTGAGCAGGTCTTAATGTTTGTTTTAAATCATTATTATTATTTTTGAGACATAGTTTCACTCTGTCGCCCAGGCTGGAGTGCAATGGCGCGATCCCGGCTCGCTGCAACATCCCCCTCCTGGGTTAAAGTGATTCTCCTGCTTCAGCCTCCTGAGTAGCTGGGATTGCAGACATGTGCCACCATGCCCGGCTAATTGTTGTGTATCTGGTAGAGAGGGGGGGTTTCACCATGTTGACCAGGCTGGCCTTGAACTCCTGACCTCAAGTGGTCCACCCACCTTGGCCTCCCAAAGTGCTGGGATTACAGGTGTGAGCCACCGCGCCTGGCCTTTAAATTATTATTATTTTTTAAAAAAAGATGGGGTCTCACGCTGTTGCTCAGGTGGTCTTAAACTCTTGAGCTCAAGCAATCCTCCCACCTCGGCCTCCCAAAGTGCTGGGATTCTGGGCATGAGCCTCTGTGCTCATCCAGATCTTAATCTTTTAGTGATCCTGTGCCTCTGAACTGACTTCATAAGTGCTTATTAACATCCCCAACTCACCTGCTTAGGCGGGACAGGATGGCTCCAGGGGCTGGGGTTGAGTTTTTCCTTTTCTCCAGGTGAAAGGCTAGGACCAGCTGGAGTTGGATATTTTTCCTCCTCCTGGTCAGGTATGCCGTGATGAAGCCCCAGTAGGTTCAGCTGTGAAGTAGTTTCTCCTGAGGGTCAAACTTGTTAAGAACAGAAAGTCCCGGCTTGTCTCTCCAACCCCCTCCACCCCCCCACTCTGCTGCTGGAGGCACGAGGGGATTTTTTTTCTCTATTCTTTTTTTTTTTTTTTTTTTTTGAGATGCAGTCTCACTCTGCCACTGGGCTGGAGAGCAGTGGCGCGATCTCAGCTCACTGTAACCTCCGCCTCCCGGGTTTACACGATTCTCCTTTTCTTCCTCCATGACGTTTCCTGCCTGGAGAGGACCCATTCCTCTTGAGACGGAGTCTTGCTCTGTCGCCCAGGCTGGAGTGCAGTGGCACGATCTTGGCTCACTGCAACCTTAGCCTCCCGGGTTCAAGTGATTCTTCTGCCTTGGCCTCTGGAGTAGCTAGGACCACAGGCATGCTCCACTACGCCCGGCTAATTTTTGTATTTTTAGTGAAGACAGGGGTTCATCATATTGGCCAGGCTGGTCTCGAACTCCTGACCTCACGATCTGCCCACCTTGGCCTCCCAAAGTGCTGGGATTACAGATGTGAGCCACCGCGCCTGGCCTCATTCCTTTTTTATTTTTATTTTTTGAGATGGAGTCTCACTTTGTTGCACAGGCTGGAGTTCAGTGGTACTATCTCAGCTCACTGCAACCTCCTCCTCCTGGGTTCAAGTGATTCTAGTGCCTCAGCCTCCAGAGTAGCTGACCACAGGTGTGTGCCACCATGCTCACCTAATTTTTTGTATTTTTAGTAGAGACAGGGTTTTACCATGTTGGCCTTGAACTCCTGACCTCAAGTGATCCGCCTACCTTGGCCTCCCAAGGTGCTGGGATTACAGGTGTCACCCTCTGCTCCTGGCCCCCATTCAAGTGCAACCTCCAATGCCCCCTGCTCTGTTGATGCTCTGTTGATCTCAGCTTGTAGTATGTCAAGGGCCACTGAGATATCCCCTGCTCCAGAGTTCATGATTTTTTATCTTTATTTTTATTGAGACGGAGTTTTGTTCTCGTTGCCCAGGCTGTAGGATAATGGCACAATCTCAGCTCACTGCAGCCTTCACCTCCCAGGTTCAAGCAATTCTCAGCCTCCCGAGTAGCTGGGATTACAGGTGCACAGCACCACACCGGGCTACTTTTGTGTTTTTAGTAGAGACAGGGTTTCACCATGTTTGTCAGGCTGGTCTTGAACTCCTGACCTCAGGTTATCCACCTGCCTTGGCCTCCCAAAGTGCTGGATTACAGGCGTGAGCCACCATGCCCAGCCAAGTTCATGGTTTTGAGTTAGACCAAGACTCATTCAAAAGGTAGAGCCAGTATCAGGGTGAGGTATCGAACCTCCCCCATCCCATGTTAATATTTCATACTGTTACCCTTTGCCCTGGAGAACTGCCTTGAGGCCAGGAGTTGGTGTTAGTACTGCAGAGAAAATATTTTCCTATTACAGTCTCCAGCTGATAAAAGAGAAGGTCATTCTTTGCACGCTGACCTCAGAGAATGATGCAATCTCATGAGGACGTGTTTAATAAATGAATGAGGAATTCTTGCTGCAGCTCTGTGGTCTGTGACATCAACATCTCTAGTTCATCCCTGGCCTACTTGCTCTTCCTCCATCAATCAAAAAATTCTTTTTTGCTCCTAATAACATAAGACAAAGCTTTCAATTTAAGTCAGCCTAAAACCAGCAGCCCAAATGGATATTCCCTGATACCTTATTTGTATCAAATTTCCATTGTGTTCCCAAACACCAAAAAAATAGGTACAAGGCTATGAAAGCTATCTGAGCGGTAAACGACTTTTTGTTTGTTTCTGTCGGGTTTTGTTTTAATCTAAGAGGTTGGACTCAGTGAGTACTGTGGCTGCTTGGCTCTAGAGCACCACAAATCTGCAATTCTATGTTGCTATGGGGATGAGATGATGTGATTCAAATGCACAGCATGTTCTGTTGCTAAGGTAATTATAGGCATCCTCAACCTCTTGATCAGGGATGGCTTTGCCACAGATTTTAGCCATGGATAAACTGAGCGTGAGGTCTCAGATGCAGAGAGAGAAGGAAAAACAAGCTTTGTGTGGAAAGTTTTAGCGGAAGTTTGCCATTCATTTTCTTTTTTTTTTTTTTTGAGATGGAGTCTCACTCTGTTGCCAAGACTGGAGTAAAATCCAGTGATCTTGGCTCACTGCAACCTCCGAATCCTGGGTTCAAGCAATTCTCCTGCCTCAGCCTCCCAAGTAGCTGGGATGAACAGCATTCACCACCATGCCCAACTAATTTTTTTATTTTTAGTTTCATCATGTTGGCCAGGCTGGTCTTGAACTCCTGACCTACCTGCCTCAGCCTCCCAAAGTGCTGGGATTACAGGTGTGAGCCACTGCGCCTGGCCAGAGGAAGTTAAAAAAAAAAAAAAAAAAAGAAAGGAAGTGTACTGCTGCTTGACCTGGGTGACCTCATGGTGACAGCCAGCAAAGTGGACAGCATGGTTACTGTGTCTTCAGGGAAGTGGCCAGTGACTGCTGTTTCACAGGGGCCTGATGGTCTGGTGGATAGATGGCTTTCCTGTAGCCACTGGCCCGCAGAGAGACCAGAGAGTTTGGGTGCTCTGGGAAGTGAAGTGTCAGGATCTTTCACATTTGCAGTCCAAGGGGGAAGGGGATTGAGTAAAAAGAGAGGAGGGAATTTCTGGGAGCATGAACACTTCTGTATCCTGACTGGGTTTCAGTTACACGGGTGTCTAAACCCATCAAACTACACACTTAATGTTCTCTGTGTTCACATACGATGTACATTTCATCAATAAAAGCAATCCTTTGGCTCTTTTAGGATGAGAAGGGAGGTGGCTGATGAGGATGTAAGTGGGAATGTGAGGCACTGATAAATATGAGACTGGAGTTTTATTTATTTACTTATTAATTTTTGAGATGGAGTTTCACTTTTGTTGCCCAGGCTGGAGTGCAGTGGCACGATCTCGGCAACCTCCACCTCCTGGGTTAAAGCGATTCTCCTGCCTCAGCCTCTTGAGTAGCTGGGATTACAGGTGTCTGCCACCACGGCTGGCTAATTTTTTTTTTGTATTTTTAGTAGAGACAGGGTTTCTCCATGTTGGCCAGGCTGGTCTCAAACTCCTGACCTCAGGTGATCCGCCCGCCTCAGCCTCCCAAAGTGCTGGAATTACAGGCGTGAGGTATGCCTGGCCTATTTATTTACTATGTTTTGTTTGTTTGTTTGTTTTGAGAGAGACAGAGTGTTGCTCTATCACCAGGCTGGAGTGCAATGGCACCATCTCGCCCCATTGCAACCTCCACCTCCCAGGTTCAAGTGATTCTCCTGCCTCAGCCTCCTGAATAGCTGGGACTACAGGCACGTGCCACCACGCCCAGCTAATTTTTGTATTTTTAGTAGAGATGGGGTTTCAGGATGGTCTTGATCTCCTGACCTCGTGATCCGCCCACCTCAACCTCCCAAGGTGCTGAGATTACCGGTGTGAGCCACCGCACCCAGCTGTTTACTTACTATTTTGACAGGGTCTCACTCTGTTGCATAGGCTGGAGTGCAGTGGTACAATCATAGCTCACCGCAGTCTTGAACTCATGGTTTGGAGGAGTTTGCTCAAGCAATCCTCCCACTTCAGCCTCCCATGTAGCTGGGACTACAGGCATACATCACCATGACTAACTGATTTTTTAATTTTTTGTAGAGATGGGTTGTCGCAATGTTGCATAAGTGGGTCTGCAACTCCTGGCCTCAAGTGATCCTCCCACCTCAGCCTCCCAAAGTGCTGGGATTGCACGTGTGAGCCACAGCACCCGGCCAAGATTGGAGTTTTAAATTACAGTAGTCTCCCCCTTATTAACAGTTTCAGTTACCCGAGGTCAATTGCAGTCCAAAAATACTAAACGGAGAAAAGAAAAAGCAATCCTTCAAACTGGACGGGGAGAAAGTAGCCTTGAAAAACCACAGGAGAGCAGCCCTCTCCTGTCTCTGGACAAGACTGTCTCATGGTTGAGAGTTTCCTCAGCATTTGCAACAATGTGCGTTCCCTGCTCTTTGGGGGCAGGGCATGAAACTTGGGCTTGGGTTTCATATATACCACCCTGCAGGAGCCTCTGAGGATATCTGTGCCAGCCTCACCCTTCTTTGTCCTCAGTCCAGGCCATCTGAGTTTCTGGTCCTCCTTCCTTCCAGGACTGGGACACAGAGCATAGCACTGTGTCCAGAGAGCATAGCATTGGAGTAGGAGTTTGGGAAGCAGAGTTCTAGTCCCTACCTGATATGGTTAGGGTTTGGGTCCTCACCCAGAATCTCCTCTTGAATTGCAATCCTAGTAATCTCCACATGTCAAGGGCAGGAGCAGGTGGAGGTAAAGCAGGATCACTGGGGTGGCTTTCCTCATGTTGTTCTTGTGACAGTGAGTGAGTCTCATGAGATCTGATGGTCTTATAAGCACCTGGCATTTTGCCTGCTTGCACTCACTCCGTCCTGCTGCCCTGTGAAGAAGGTACCTGCTTCTCCTTAGCCTTACACCATGATTGTAAGTTTTCTGCGGCCTCCCCAGCAATGCGGAACTGTGAGTCAATTAAACCTCTTTCCTTCAATGAATTACTCAGTCTCAGGTTTTTTTTTTTTCTTTTTGAGACAGTCTTGCTTTGTCACCCTGGCTGGAGGGCAGTGGTGTGATCTCAGCTCAACTGCAACCTCTGCCTCCAGGGTTCAAGTGATTCTCCTGCCTCAGCCTCGGTGGTAGCTGGGGTTACAGGCACCTGCCACCATGCCTGGCTAATTTTTGTATTTGTAGTAGAGACAGGGTTTCACCATGTTAGCCAGGCTGGTCTTGAACTCCTGACCTCAGGTGATCTGCCCGACTTGGCTTCCCAAAGTGCTGGGATTACAGGAGTGAGCCACCGCGCCCAGCCTTGGGTGTTTCTTTATAGCGGCACGAGAACAGACTAATACACTACCTGGTCACTGACTCACTGAACATTGGCTAAACTCTCTGAGCTACAGTTTCCTCAGGTGCAGAACAGGGTTAATTGTCTCAGGGCTACCATGAGGGGACAAAGTTCACTGGAGTTGTCCTGTATACAGAGGTGAAATAGGCACTCTGCAGAAGAGACAGGAGGCTGCCTTATGATGAAAAAAAAAAAGTGAAAAGCAAAACATTGGCAGCCACCATGCAGTCAGGGGCCTCCATGGCTTCTGTTTTTGGGGGGATCAAGAAATACATCTTGGGCCGGGTGCAGTGGCTTACACCTGTAATGCCAGCACTTTGAGAGGCTGAGGCGGGAAGCTCACCTGAGGTCAGGAGTTGGAGACCAGCCTGACCATCATAGAGAAAACCCCACCTCTACTAAAGATATAAAATTAGCCAGGCGTGGTGGCACATGCCTGTAATCCCAGCTACACGGGAGGCTGAGGCAGGAGAATCACTTGAACCTGGGAGGCAGAGGTTGCAGTGAGCTGGGATTGCACCATTGCACTCTAGCCTGGGCAACAAGAATGAAACTCCATCTCAATCAATCAATCAATCAATCAACCAATAAATGTATGCATCTTGGTGGCTCACGCCTGCAGTCCTAGCATTTTGGGAGGCTGAGGCATGAGGATTGCTTGAAGCCCAGAGTTCAAGACCAGCCTGGGCAACATAGTGAAACCCTGTCTTCACAAAGGATACAAAAATTAGCCAGGCATGGTGGTGTGTGCCTGTAGTCCCAATTACTTGGGAGGCTGAGGTGGGTGGATCTCTTTAGTTCAGGAAGTTGAGGCTGCAGTGAGCTATGGCTGTGCCACTGCACTCCAGCCTAAGTGACAGAGTGAGACCCTGCCTCTTAAAAAAAAAAAAAAGAGAAAAGGAAAACATTGTAATGTGTTTCTATTGAGCCTTAAATTTATTGGTTCCCCCTTCTTAGTTATTTGGTTGTTTCTAGGTACTGTTCATGTAGGAAAGATAAGATAAATATTTGCATTTTTTCCTTTTTAAAATTTTTATTTTTTATTTTCTATTTTTTTGAGAGAGAGTGTGGCTCTGTTGCCGAGGCTGGAGTGCAGTAGCGTGATCTCGGCTCACTGCAACCTCTACCTTCTGGGTTCAAGCGATTCTTCTGCCTCAGCCTCCCAAGTACCTGGGACTATAGGCGCATGCCACCATGCTTGGCTACTTTTTTGTATTTTTAGTAGAGACAGGGTTTGTCCATGTTGACTAGGATGGTCTCCATCTGTTAATCACCATGCCCAGCCCCAAAGGCTTTTATAAAAAATTCCAGACCAGCTGTGGTAGCTCACACCTGTAATCCCAGTACTTTGGGAGGTTGAGGCCGGCGGATCATGAGGTCAGGAATTGGAGACTGGCCTGGCCAACATGGTGAAACCCTGTCTCTACTAAAAATACAAAAGTTAGCCAGGCATGATGGTGGATGCCTATAGTCTCAGCTACTCGGGAGGCTGAGGCAGGAGAATTGCTTGAACCCAGGAGGCAGAGGTTGCAGTGAGCCAAGATTGCACCACTGCACTCCAGCCAGGGTGACAGAGCAAGACTCTGTCTTAAAAAGAAAATTTGTCTCATGTCTGTAGCTGTTTAACTTCTCTTATCTGTTAAGCTGTCTGCATAACTCCCTTTCATCTATGTAGTTGTGGGTATGTCTCTAGAAAAGCACAAAGCACTGCCTGTCTTGTTTGTATAATTGTGCATTTGTTTTAGGTAAGACCCCCTCCTCCCTGCGCAACTTTCCACAGAGCCCACTGTGTACATGTCTGAAAAGGGGAGGGATTCTTTTCCTGGGAGCTTGATAATTACACAAAGAACAAAAGACTTGGCCAGGCGCGGTGGCTCACGCCTGTAATCCCAGCACTTTGGGAGGCCGAGGCGGGTGGATCACGAGGTCAAGAGATCGAGACCATCCTGGTCAACATGGTGAAACCCCGTCTCTACTAAAAAATACAAAAAAAATTAGCTGGGCGTGGTGGCGCACGCCTGTAGTCCCAGCTACTCGGGAGGCTGAGGCAGGAGAATTGCTTGAACCCGGGCAGCGGAGGTTGCAGTGAGCCGAAGTCGCGCCACTGCACTCCAGCCTGGCGCCTGGTGACTGAGTGAGACTCTGTCTCAAAAAAAAAAAAAAGAACAAAAGACTTTTGGCGGGGCATGGTAGCTCACGCCTGTAATCCCAGCACTTTGGGAAGCTGAGGTGGGTGGATTGCTTGAGGTCCAGAGTTCGAGACCAGCCTGGCCAACATGGCAAAACCAGTCTCCACTAAAAATTAAAAAAAAAAAAAATTGGCCAGGCATTGTGGCATGTACCTGTAACTCTGGTTACTATGGAGGTTGTGGCAAGAGAATCACTTGAACCCAGGAAGTGGAGATTGCAGTGAGCTGAGATTGTATCATTGCACTCCATCCTGGGCAACAGAGTGAGACTATGGAAAAAAAAGTAGTTTTTTTTGTTTGTTTTGTTTTGTTTGTTTTGAAATGGAGTTTCACTCTTGTTCAAGCCAACCTCCTGCCCTTAGCCTCCCAAGTAGCTGAAATTACAGGTATGCACCACCACGCCCAGCTAATTTTTGTATTTTTAGTAGAAACTGTGTTTCTTCATGTTGGTCAGGCTGGTCTCAAACTCCCGACCACAGGTGATCTGCCCTCTTTGGCCTCATAAAGCGCTGGAATTGCAGACATGAGCCACCACACCCAACCAAAAAAAAGTTTTTAGAGCCAAGAGTACCTACAGTCCCAGCTACTCAGGTGACTGAGGTAGGAGAATGACTTGAGCCCAGATGTTCAAGGCTAGCCTGGGCAACATAGTGAGACCCCTTCACTCAAAAAATAATGGGCAAAGGATTTGATAAAAAAATGTTTTCATAGTTTTCCTCACATGAATTTTGAACATTTCTTTTTAAGCTTGTGCCTCAGTATTTTATTACTTTTTTTTTTTAAGAGATGGGGTTTCACCGTGCTAGCCAGGATGGTCTTGATCTCCTGACCTCATGATCCATCTGCCTAGGCCTCCCAAAGTGCTGGGATTACAGGCGTGAGCCACCGCACCTGGCCTAGTATTTTATTACTTATTTTATGCTTTTTTTTTTTTTTTTAATAGGGGAATTCTCAGCCAGGCATGGTGGCTCACACCTATAAGGCAAGCACTTTGGGAGGCCGAGGCAGGTGGATTGCCTGACCTTGGCAGTTTGAGACCAGCCTGACCAACATGGAGAAAACGTGTCTCTTCTAAAAATACAAAATTAGCTGAGCGTGGTGGTGCATGCCTGTAATCCCAGCTACTCGGGAGGCTAAGGCAGGAGAATTGCTTGAACCCAGGAGGCAGAGGTGTGGTGAGCCGAGATCGAGCCATTGCACTCCAGCCTGGGCAATAAGAGCGAAACTCTGTCTCAAAAAATAAAATAAAAAGTTTAGTTGCCTCACAGTTCTGCAGGCTATACAGGAAGCAAGGCTGCAGAGGCCTCAGGAAACTTCTGATCATGGCAGAAGGGGAAGGGGAAGCAGGCACGTCTTACACAGCCAGAGCAGGAGAAAGACAGAGAAAGAAGGGACGTGCTACACACTTTTCAACAACCAGATCTTATGATAACTCACTATCATGAGTGCACAACGAAAGGAGAAACCTACCCCCATCATTCAATCACCTCCCACCAGACCCACCTCCAACACTGTGGATTATAATTTAACATGAGATTTGGGTGGGGACACAGACCCAAACCATATCACCCTCATACCCAAACCTGCCATACTCAAGTCCCGCAGTTGGCCTTGGGAAATTGTGAATACGAAAAGTTGGGCTTTTGTATATTCAAGTTTCACATCCCTCAAACACTGTATTTTCTATCTGAGTTTGGTTGAAAAAAAAAAGCTGCATATAAGTGGATTTTCAAAGTTCAAACCCATGGTGTTTGAAAGTCTAGGTAGCATATTTTCCCCCACTGATCTAAAATGCAAATTTATACAGGAATTTTGAAAAATTAAAGTAATAGACATAAAAACAACTGAGTTAAAAACATATCTTGGTGGCCAGACATGGTGGCTCATGCCTGTAATCCCAGCACTTTGGGAGGCCGAGGTGGGCATATCACCTGAGGTCAGGAGTTTGAGACCAGCCTGACCAGCATGCTAAAACCCTGTCTCTACTAAAATTGCAAAAATTAGCCAGGGGTGGGGGTGCATGCCTGTAATCCCAGCTACTCAGGAGGCAGTGGCAGGAGAATCATTTGAACCTGGGAGGCGGAGGTTGCAGTGAGCTGAGATCATGCCATTTGATTTCAGCCTGGGCAACAAGAGTGATTCTCCATCTCATGATGTGAAACCACACAAAAGGAGCAGACTAATAAGCTGGGTGCAGTAAACAGAAAAATAATGACAATTAAGGCTGGGCATGGGGACTCATGCCTGTAATCCCAGCACCTCGGGAGGCTGAGGCCGGCGGATCACTAGGTTAGGAGTTCAAGACCAGCCTGGCCAACATAGTGAAATCCTATCTCTACGAAAAATAGAAAAATTAGCTGGGTATGGTGTCACATGCCTGTAGTCCCAGCCACTTGAGAGGCTGAGGCAGGAGAATCACTTGAACCTGGGAAGCGGAGGTTGTGGTGAGCCAAGATCATGCCATTGCACTCCAGCCTGGACAACAGAGCAAGACTCTGTGTCAAAAAAACAAAAAACAAGAAACAAAAAACCTGACAATTTGTAGAAATAGATGAAGAAGGCACGCAAAGGCTACTTATTCAGAGCTTGCTATAGCAAGAGAGTCAGTCACCTTCACATGCATTTTGACAAAGACTCCCAAGCGCCCACAGAGTTCGGTCCAATCAGGAAGACTGGAATCTCCAATGTCATTGTTTATTCCAGTCTGGCAACCAGTTTGAAGAAAAACATAGGGATTGGGCACAGTGGCTCACGCCTGTAATCCCAGCACTTTGGGAAGCCAAGGTGAGCAGATCATGAGGTCAGGAGTTCAAGGCCATCCTGGCTACCACAGTGAAACCTCGTCTCTACTGAAAACATAAAATATTAGCTGGGTGTGGTGTGATGCTGGCCTATAATCCCAGCTACTCAGGAAGCTGAGGCAGCAGAATCACTTGAACCCAGGAGGTGGAGGTTGTGGTGAGCCAAGATCACGACATTGCACTCCATCCTGGGTGACAGGGCAAGACTCCATCTCAAAAAAAAAAAAAAGAAGTCTACAAGAGACATTAAGTTTCAGAGGGCACAGCTGAAACTGCTTTCATTTTTTAATTTTGTTTTTCTTTATTTATTTTTTGGAGATGGAGGCTCACTTTGTCACCCAGGCTGGAATGGGTAGCGTGATCTTGGCTCACTTGCAACCTCTGCCTCCTGAGTTCAAGCGATTCTCGTCTCAGCCTCCTGAGTAGCTGCAATTACAGGCATCCATCACAAACTCAGATGATATCTATCTACCGTGGCTTTTTGAAATCCCTGAGGCAGAGGGCAGGTGCAGTGGCTCACGCCTGTAATCCCAGCACTTTGGGAGGCCGAGGTGGGTGAATCACTTGAGGTCAGGAGTTTGAGACCAGCCTAACCAACATATTGAAACCCTGTGTCTAAAAATACAAAAATTAGCCATATGTGGTGGCATGTGCCTATAATCCAAGCTACTTGGGAGGCTGAGGCAGAAGAATCCCTTGAACATGGGAGGTGGAGGCTGCAGTGAGCTGAGATCACATTGCACTCCAGCCTGGGCGACAAGAGTGAAATTTTGTCTCAAAAAAGAAAAAAAAAGAAAAAAGAAATTCCCCAGGGGAGAACCTGGGCTTATTTCATAAAGAGGTACTGAAGGAAGCAGAGACATTTGGAGGACTTCCCCACCCTGTGCAGCTATCTTGGCCCTGGCATCTTGCAATGTATTATTTCAGAGTCGCCCCCTTGATGACCTTGGCAGTGGAACAGAATAACTTGGTGAGGCCCTTTGACAGCCCACATCAGTGCCAGTATTCCTGTTGCACATTGCATTTCCTTGTTATTGGCATTGAGAAGGCCTCCTTTTTTCCAGATCGCACCATGGGCATGGACCACAGAGATTGCATCTTGGGAGTCTGCAGAAACAGTCAAGCCCTTGTCCTGTCTTAGGTCCAGGGCTCAGGTTCATGCAGATTTTCCCGGCCCTCTGTGCTGAAGTCCCTGTGGGAGGCTCTGGGCTGCTTTCCTGTAGGTAGAGAACTTCACGTCCCGCCCTTCACTGGCCTCTTTCCATGAAGCTCCTGCCGTCTACAGACCATGGCTTCCTTTTCTTCTTCAATCACATCTCTGTTATTGAAACTCTGGAAGTCAGCTGGGTGCGGTGGCTCATACCTGTAATCCCAGCACTTTGGGAGGCCAAGATGGGTGGATTACTTGAGGTCAGGAGTTCAAGACCACCCTGGCCATGATGGTGAAACCCCACCTCTACAAAAAATACAAAAATTAGCTGGGCATGGTGGCGGTCACCTGTAATCCCAGTTACTCAGGAGGCTGAGGCAGGAGAATTGCTTGAACCCAGGAGGCTGAGGTTGCAGTGAACCAAGATTGTACCACTGCACTCCAGCCTGGTGACAGAGCAAGACTCCAATTCAAAAATAAATAAAGGGAGAAATATATAAATTTCTCCCTATATTTATAATATTCATATATAAATATGTTATATATAAATAGAATGAGTCCTCCACCCAGCTTCATCACCTATTTCATCTGTTCCCCAGACAGGTGTGTCATTTTGCCCATAAATACAACTACCTGATAAGGGCTTTTTTTTTTTTAACATAACTATGTCATTTTCACACCTAAAAAATTACCAATAATTCATTAATATTTTCTGCTGTCCATTCCTCTGTGACCTCAGAAATGTTTTTTATAGTTGGTTTGTTCACAGGATAATCCAGATAAGGTCCATGCATACATTTTTTTAAAATTTCTCTTAAGCTGGGCATGACAGATCATTCCTATAATCCCAGCATTTTGGGAGGCCAAGGCAGGGGGATCCATTGAGCTGAAAAGTTTGAGACCAGCCTTAGCAACATGGCAAGCCCCTATCTCTACACAAAAAAATAAATATTAGCTAGGCATGGTGGCACACACCTGTAATCCCAACTACTTGGAAGGCTGTGGTGGGAGGATTGCTTGAGCATGGAGGTCTGGGCTGCGGTGAGCTGTGTACGTGCCACTGCACTCTATCCTGGGCAACAGAACAAGACTCTGTCTCAAAAAGTAAATAAATATAAAATACATAAATGTTCTCAAGTCTTATTCTCTAATGGTCCCCTCCCCTGCCTGAAAATATTTTTTTCATACCATTGATTTTCAGAGAAAACAGTCCTGATATTTGTCCTGATAAATGCCCTCTATTCTGGATTTGACCTCTTACTGCCTCATGCTGTCATTTAACTTGAATTCATTGTTAGCAGATCGGTTTATACACTTCCCTACTCTTGCGGGATTATAATATGCTTTAACATACCGGTTTTCTAGCCATAGACTCAAACACCACTTCCTCAGAGAGGCGTTCCCTGACTCCCAGACAAGGACGGGTTCATCCTGTGTATGTTCTCAGAGCACCTTTGGCGATTCTTTCAGCACTTAGCACAATTCCTAATTATACACCTGTTTCTGTGATTATTTTATTTCAAGCTAGCTCCCTCTCCAGACTGTAGGCCCCGGGGAGCAGACGCTGGGTCTCCCCAGCTCTCAGCAGTATCTGTTGCCTAAGAGTCCCTCCATCAGAATGTGCCCATCACTGACACCTTATCTGACTGAAGTCTGTGCTGTGTAGCCCACAAATTGCCTTCCTGGACTTCACTGTCGAAACATTTTTTTTTTTTTTTTGAAACAGAGGCTCTTTCTGTTGCCCAGACTGGAGTGTGGTGGCGCAATCTCATTGACTGCAACCTCCGCCTCCTGGATCCAAGCTATTCTTGTTGCCTCAGCCTTCTGAGTAGCTGGGATTACAGGTGCGCACTGCCATGGTCGGCCTCAGCCTAGTCTTGTGGGGTAGGTAGCATGGCTAGCAGTAACTCCACCATATGCTGGTAGAAAAATGGCATCTGAGGGGTTAAGCATTTGACCAGAGTCCCCCTTTTAAGCAAGGTAGTTGAAGCCTTAATATTTTGCAGATCCGTTGTCATCCCACTGCCCCCGGCCTTGGACAAGGCACACATGAAGCAGATATTTGCAATGCAGCCTCCAAGTTGGTGATGGTGTAACATGGACTTCCCCTCGAGCAGAGCTGACACTCTGGGCAACCACCAAGCTAGGTGAGAAGGCGGGGGTCAGTGGAGCAAAGCTGTTGACTCAGCGTTGAAATTTCTCTTTGGCCTCTCCTTTTGTGTTAACTTTTGGTTTTGAAATCATTTCAAACTTGGAGAAGAGTTGCAAGCATAATGTGCAATTCTGTGAACATTTAAACACCTTTGCCCTGGCATTCTTTTTCTCCATGTGTATGCCTTTTCCTGAACTAAGTTGCAGAAATAATGCCCCATTATCCTTTAATACTTCAGGGTTTATTTCTCCTTTTTTTTTTTTTTTTAAACGGAGACAAGATCTCACTATGTTGTCCAGGCTGGTCTCAAGCTCTTAGGCTCAAGAGATCCTCCCACCTTGGCCTCCCAAAGTGTTGGGATTACAGGTGTGAGCCACTGCACCCAGCCATGATTACTTTTAAAGTTGGCTATGAAGTGGCTTCTGTGGGAATTTTTGTCAGATCACTAGGGACATCTTCCCAGGTATCCAGGACCTCCCAACCCTTGTTCCAGGGAGGGGATTCAGCATTCTGGTTAGGAAGGAAGAAGCCAAGCAGCCGCTGATGGGCTTTGCCGGCCTCAACTGTGGGAAAGGCAGAACTCTGGCTAATTTCCTGGGGCCATCTCCTTGGCTTCGCTGTCGCACAGGGCCCACGCAGCAGCGGCTGTATCCAGCAGTCATTTAGTGAGCCCCATGTGTAACCTGCAAGACCCGTGGGAGGCTCTGCCAGGAGAAACCATGACCCAAAACCTGCCCTGGGGCCCTTAGCATAGCTGCAGATATAGTCATATAAGGGTGTCGGGAGCGGCTTCCTGCGAACCTTCCCTGGCTTCTGGAGAGACCACGGCGGCCGCCAGTGAGACTCCTACTGTGCCTGGCTCTGTCCATATTAGTTCCCAGGCGGCCGTCGCTGTCCCAGCAGCGGTAGCAGCAGCAGCGGACATGTCGTGAGGCTCCGACGCCTTTGGGGACCAGTTAGGCGACAGCGCCCGCCCCTCTGAGGAGACCCGAAGGTGGTTCCCCAGCCGCTCAAATTTCCGGACCGCCGTGCTTTCCCCTCCTCAGCCGGGGCTGTGCTCTCTCTAGAATCCTGAGGCCCCCACTTTCCTTCCAAACTCATCCTAAATCTCTTACACACTCGGGTGTTCCCAGCCCTCAAGCCAGCTCCTCCTGCGTTCTTTTTCTGCACCCTCTTCGCAGGGCACCCCCCGGGATCACTCTCCGAGGGCGGCTTTTTGAGAAATCTCCGTGGAGTAGTGGACCAGAGCTGGGGAGTTTTTAAAAGTCGAGGC
>PVKV010018758.1:0-43839 GCA_004027835.1 Alouatta palliata
CAGAAACTGGACCCCTTCCTGACACCTTACACTAAAATTAACTCCAGATGGATTAAAGACTTAAACATAAGACCTAACACCATAAAAACCCTAGAAGAAAATCTAGGCAAAACCATTCAGGACATAGGCGTAGGCAAGGACTTCATGACCAAAACACCAAAAGCATCAGCAACAAAAGCCAAAATAGACAAATGGGACCTAATCAAACTCCACAGCTTCTGCACATCAAAAGAAACAGTCATTGGAGTGAATCGGCAACCAACATAATGGGAAAAAATTTTTGCAGTCTACCCATCTGACAAAGGGCTGATATCCAGAATCTACAAAGAACTGAAACAGATTTACAAGAAAAAAACAAACAATCCCATTCAAAAGTGGGCGAAGGATATGAACAGACACTTTACAAAAGAAGACATACATGAAGCCAACAAACATATGAAGAAATGCTCATCATCACTGGTCATCAGAGAAATGCAAATGAAAACTACATTGAGATAGCATCTCACGCCAGTTAGAATGGCGATCATTAAAAAATCTGGAGACAACAGATGCTGGAGAGGATCTGGAGAAATAGGAACACTCTTACTGAGTGTAAATTAGTTTAACCATTGTGGAAGACAGTGTGGCGATTCCTCAAGGACCTAGAAATAGAAATTCCATTTGACCCAGCAATCCCATTACTGGGTATATATCCAAAGGACTATAAATCATTCTACTGTAAGGACACATGCACACGAATGTTCATTGCAGCACAGTTTACAATAGCAAAGACCTGGAACCAACCCAAATGCCCATCAATGATAAACTGGACAGGGAAAATGTGGCACAGATACACCATGGAATGTTATGCAGCCATCAAAAACGATGAGTTTGCATCCTTTGTAGGGACATGGATGAACCTGGAAACCATCATTCTCAGCAAACTGACACAAGAACAGAAAATCAAACACCACATATTCTCACTCATAGATGGGTGTTGAACAATGAGAACACATGGACACAGGGAGGGGAGCATCTCACACTGGGGTCTGTCAGGGGGAAATAGGGGAGGGACAGTGGGGGGTAGGGAGTTGGGGAGGGATAGCATGAGGAGAAATACCAGATATAGGTGATGGGAAGGAAGGCAGCAAATCACACTGCCATGTGTGTACCTATGCAACAATCCTGCATGTTCTTCACATGTACCCCCTAACCTAAAATGCAATAAAAAGTATATATATTTAAAAAAAAATTCAAAGCAAGTATTAAAACATTCAAAAAATTTAAGTAGTATCAAGCATATTCTCTGACCACAAAAAAACCTAGAAATTCATAAAAGGAATTTTAAAAACTATACAAATGCATAGTAATTAAAGAACATGCAAATAACCAGTTGATCAATGAATAAATAAAAGAGTAATTGAAAAATTTCTTGTAATAAATGTTAATGGAAACACAACATACCAACTTCTATGCGATAGAGCAAAAGAAGTACTAAGAGGTAAGCTTATAAGCTAAGAGGTAAGTTTATAGCTATAAGTGCCTACACAAAGAAAGTAGAAAAACATCAAATAAACAACCTAATGATGCCTTGTAAGGAACCATAAAAGCAAGAGCAAAACACCCAAAATTAGTAGAAGAAAATAAATAATAATGAGCAAAGCAGAAATTTGGAATGAAGAAAACAAAACAAAGAATCTAGTGAAACAAAAAATTTTGTATTTTGAAAAGGTAAACATAATTGACCAAATTCTAACCAGACTAACAAAAAAAAAAAAAAGGAGAACACCCAAATAAATAAAATTTAAAAAGAGAATGGAGACATTACAACAGAGATCACAAAAATTGAAAGTATAATTTTTGGCTACTATGAGCAACTACATGTCAATAAATAAGAACATTTAGAAGAAAAGAATACATTTCTAGACACATAAAACCAAGCAAGACTGAACCAGAAAGAAATCTGAAACACAAGGCAGTAAAGAAAAGCCCAGGACCTGATGACTTCACTGCTGAAATCTACCAAACATTTGAAGAAGAAATAACAACAATCATACTCAAACTGTTTGAAAAAATAGATTACTTCCAAACTCATCCTATGAGGCCAATATTACCCTGATACCAACATCAGACAAAGATACATCAGAGAGGAGAAAATCGCAGGCTAATATCTCTGATAAACATTAATGCAAAAATTCCCAACAAAATACTATCAAACCAATTTCAATAATACATTAAAAAGCTCATTCATGATGATCAAGTGTGATTTATCCCTGGGATGCAAGGATGGTTCAACATACACAAATCAATCAATGTAATACATTATATCAACAAGAGGAATATTAAAATTGTATTATCATTTCGATTGATTCTAAAAATCTTTTGTAGTTCAACACCTCTTCATGACACAACTTTCAAAAAGCCGTTTATAGAAAGAATACACCTAAATATAATAAAAGCCATATATGACAGAGAAACAACTAGTATCACACTGAATGGGCAAAAAATAAAAGCTCTTCCACTGACATCTGGAACATGACAAGGATGCCTAATTCACCACTGTTATTCAACATAGTACTAGAAGTTCTAACTAGAATGATCAGACAAAAGAAAGAAATAAAGGGCATCCATCTTGGAAAGGAATAAGTCAAATTATCCTTGTTTGCAGATTATATGATCTTACATTTGGAAAAACATAAAGACTTCACCAAAAACTATTAGAACTGATAAATAAATTCAGTAAAGTTGCAAGATACAAAATGAACACACACAACTCAGTAGTATTTCTATATGCCAAAAGTGAACAAGCTGAAGAAAGAAATAAAAAAGTAATCCCATATATGATAGCCACAATAAAATTAAATACCTAAGAATTTACTAAACTAAAAAGGGAAAGCTCTCTGTGATGGAAAATAAGTAACACTGATGTATGGAATTGAAAAAAGACATTAAAAAGGAAACATATTCAGTGTTCATGGATTAGAAAAATCAATATTGTTAAAATGTCCATACTACCCAAAGCAATCTAGAGATTCAAAGTAATACCCATCAAAATACCAATGATATTCTTCAGAGAAATAAAAAAAAAATTAAAATTTGTATGGAACCACAAAAGACCCAGGATAGCCAAAGTTATCCTAAGCCAAAAGAAGAAAACTAAAGCAACCATATTATTTGACTTCAAATTATGCTACAGAGCTATGTAAACAAAATAGCATGGTACTGGCATAAAAGCAAACACAGACCAAGGGAACAGAATAGAGAACCCAGAACAAATTCACACACCTGTACTCATTTTTGACAAAGGAGCCTAGATCATACACTGGGAAAAAGATAGTCTCCTCAATAAATGGTGCCAGTAAAACTAGATACCTGTATGCAGAAGAATAAAGCTAGACTCCTATCTCTTGCCATGTACAAAAATAAAGTCAAAATGAATTAAAGACCCAAATGTAAGACCTCAAACTATGAAATTGCTACAAGAAAACATTGAAGAGCTTCTCAGGACATTATTCTGGGCAAAATTTCTTAAGTAATAACCCAAAAGCACAAATAATCAAAGCAAAAGTGGTATTATATTGAGTTAAAAAGCTTCCAGAAAGCCAAAAAAAAAAAAAAAAAAAACCAACAAAGTGTGATGAAACAGATCACAGAATGGGAGAAAATGTTTGAAAACTACTCTTCTGATAAGGGATTAATAAACAGAACATATAAAGAGCTCAAACAACTATATGGGGAAAAATTAACAATCCAATTAAAAATGGGCAAAAGATCTGAATGGACATTTCTCAAAACAAGACTTACAAATAGCAAACAGGTATATAAAAAGATGCTCAACATCACTAATTGTTAGAGAAATGCACATCAAAGCTACAATGTGATATTATTTTACCACAATTAAAATGACTTTTATCCAAAAGTGAGGCAATAATAAATTCTGGAGAGGATGTGAAGGAAAGGCAACACTCATATACTGTTGCTGGGAATGTAAGTTAGTAAAACTACTGTCAAGAACAGTTTGGAGGTTCCTCAGAAAAATTAAAAATAGAGGTACCTTATAATCCAGCAGTCCTACTGCTTGGTATACACCCGAAAGAAAAGAAATCAGTATATCAAAGAGATACTGCACTCTCATGTTTGTTGCAGCACTGTTTGCAATAGCTAAGATTTGAAAGCAACCTAAGTGTCCATCAACAGATGAATTTATAAAGAAAATGTGGTAATGGCCTTTATGCACAAGGGAGTACTATTCAGCCATAAAAAGAATGATATCCTGTCATTTGCAACAACATGGATGGAACTGGAGTACATCATGTTAAATGCAATAAGCCAGGGAGAGAAAGACAAACGTTGAATGTTCTCACTTATTTGTGAAATCTGAAAATCAAAACAGTTGAAATCAGAAAGATAGAAATAAAAGTACAGTTACCAGAGGCTGAGAAGGGTAGTGCTGGGATGGAGAGGAACTGGGAATGGTTAATGGATACAAAAAAAGTGGTTAGAAAAAATAAGCAATGCTTGATATTTGATAGCACAACAGGATGAATATTGTCAATAACAATTTAGTTATACATTTAAAAATAACTAGAACAGTATGATAGGTGATATGGTTTGGCTGTGTACCCACCCAAATCTCATCTTTAATTGCACCTCTCGTAATTCTCAAATGTTGTGGGAGGGACCTCTGGGAGATAACTGAATAATGGGGGTGGTTCCCTCATACTGTTCTCATGGTAGTGGGTAAGTCTCACATGATCTGATGGTTTATTAAGAGGTTTTCCCTCTCACTTGGCTCTCATTCTGTCTTGCCTGTGGCCATGTAAGTAAGGTATGTCTTTTGTCTTCTGCTGTGATTGTTGGGAACTGGAAAAAAGGTGACTCTTGCTTTGTTTAAGCAAAGAGATTTGTGGCATTTTGCCTCTGACCTAGAGATTTGTGAAACTTTAAACTTTAGGGAGATGATTTAGGGTATCTGGCAGAAGAAATTTCTAAGCAGCAATGTATTCAAGAGGTGATTTGGCTGCTATTAAAAGCATTCAGTTCTAAAAAAAAAACAGAGCATAAAAGTTCAGAAAATTTGCAGCCTGATAATGTGATAGAAAAGAAAAACCAGTTTTCTGAGGAGAAACTCAAGCTGGCAGCAGAAATTTGCATAAGTAACAAGAAAACAAACGCTAATTACCAAGACAATGGAGAAAATATCTCCAGAGTATATCTGAGACTTTTGTGGCAGTCCCTTCTATTACACTCCTGGATGCCTAATAGGGAAAATTGAATTCATGGGCTGGTCCAGGGGACCCATGCTTTGTGCAGTCTCCGGACTTGGTCTATCTCTCAGCTGTGGCTAAAAGGTGCCAAGATACAGCTCAAGCTGTGGCTTCTTAGGGTACAAACCCCAAGCCTTGGCAGCTTCCAGGTGGTGTTGAGCCTGTGGGTGTACAGAGGTCAAGAATTGAGGTTTTAGAACCTCTGCCTAGATTTCAGAGGATGTATAGAAATGCATGAATGTCCAGGCAGAAGTTAGCTGCAGGGGTGGGGCCCTCATGGAAAACCTCTGCTAGGGCAATGAAGGTATATGTGAAGTCAGAGCCCACATACAGAGTCCCTACTAGGGTACTACCTAGTGGAGCTGCACAAAGAGGGCCACCATATTCCAGATCCCAGAATTGTAGATACACTGACAGCTTGCACTGTGCACCTGGAAAAGCCACAAACACTAGACACCAGCCTGTGAAAGCAGCTGGGAGAGAAGCTATATCCTGCAAACCCACAGAGATGAAGCTGCTCAAGACCATGAAAACTCACTTCTTCCATCATTGTGACCTGGATGTGAGACAGGAGTCAAAGATCATTTTGGAGCTTTAAGATTTGACTGCCCCACTGGATTTCTGACTTGTATGGGGCCTGTTGCCCCTGCATTGTGGCCAATTTTACCCATTTGAAATGGCTGTATTTACCCAATTCTTATACCCCCATTGTATCTAGGAAGTAACTAACTTTCTTTTGATTTTACAGGCTCATAGGCAAAATGAGGCATTGGACTGTGGACTTTTGATTTAATGCTGAATTGAAAGTTAAGATTTTTGGGGACTGTTGGAAAGCCATAATTGGTTTAAAATGTGAAGACATGAGATTTGGGAGGAGTCAGAGGAGGAAAGATATATTTTGGTTGTGTCCCCACTCAAATCTCATCTTGAAACGTAGCTCTCGCAGTTCCCACGTTATGGGAGAGAACTGGTGGAACATAATTGAATCATAGGGGTGGTTTTCTCCATACTGTTCTCATGGTATTGAATAAGTTTCATGAGCTCTGATAGTTTTATAAGGGGCTTCCCTTTTCATTTGGCTCTCATTATTTCTTGTCTGCCTCCATGTAAGATGTGTCTTTGCCTTCTATCATAATTGTGAGGCCTCCCTAGCACATGGAACTGTGACTCCATTAAATCTCCTTGTCTTTATAAATTACCCAATCTCAGTTATGGTTTTATCAGCAGCATGAGAATGAAATAATACAACTGGCTTATTTGAGACACAAAGGATAAATGCTTGAGGGGATGAATACTCAATTTTCCATGGAGTGATTATAATGCATTTCATACCTGTACCAAAATATCTCGTGTACCTCATAAACATATAGACTATGTACCAAAAAACCCCAAAAGTTTTAAAATTAAAAAAAGGAATTGCAATTAATTTATAACTGAGTGATAGACATACTTGTTCTCAAAGTCCTTTTCTCCTCCCTGCCACCACCAATTTCTCATAGACCACTGGTCTTTTTAGACTCCATGCTCCTATCAGGGATCTGGTACTTCTCACTATCTTTCTCTAAGTTTAGCACTTTTCTTCATTCTTTCCGTTGGCTATCCTCTGTCAAATTCATCAAATACCTCTGATTTTGCTTTGGGAAAGAAATTTCCTTTTGATTGACTCTTTTCAAGGTCTTCCCATATTAGGACCTGAAGTTTAATTATCCAGAGTCTAGATGATGTATTAAGATCATTTATACAATATAACAAAAATCTTACTTAGAAATGCTGACATCTGCCTGTAATTATTTTGTTTTTGCTTAGGTTTTAAAGTCATAAAATTACATAGCTAGCAAATGGTAAAGCTGAGATTTGAGTCCAGGCACTATTCCACATTTAGTGGCTGCACTATAGAAATATTCATTTTTGGTTCTCATCCTTGTGAGCCTTATCTTGAGAGCTAATCTTATTTCTTTATGTCATACAAAATCTGTGTAAATGTTCCCCTCAGCTTGACCAAACTTCAGACAGATTTCTTCCTGACTCTAGGCCCCTGATCTCACTTTTTAAAGAATATTTACAATATAAAACTTTCTATTGTATATTTTTTTCTCTGTTCCTTGCCAATTTCATGACCCAGGATCTTCTTTCTCACGGAAGTGGGAGCTGCCACTTTAAAATGTAATCAACAAAAGAAAGAGCCTCTATCTCCCAGTTTCTGTGGGAGCATAGGAACCTAACATAGATAAGTGACAGCAAACACAGATAGCCTAGTCATGTTGGCCAATTGCCCCCATGACATCCTCCAGTAATTTTCCACTTGCTCACCCTAATGCTTAAAAATCTCTCATTGTTTCTGTGGAGTTGAGTTCAATCTCTTTCCCCTCTAGCAACAGCCTTCAATGAAGTCTTCCTTGCCTACTTAACTCTGTATTTAAAAAAAATTTTTTTTTTTTAATTTCTCATGCTCAAATATCCCCACACTGCTGAAGAATGGGAGGTGCATATCTGGTGTTAAAAACACTTTTGAATGCTCTGTTCCTAGCAAATTGTACTGCAGTTGTAAAAATGTCCTAGCCATAAACCAGTCAAAGCTGCTCTCTCAATCCTAATGTGGAAAGGCTGCACCATGAGGACTTTTTTAACAATAGCAGAATGTGTCTTCTTACATCACAAAATGTCATTAGTAAGACACGAGTGAGGACAAACACTGCTACTTTCTTAAAAAGAGGATAAACATGCATGATTCTTAGATTATTTCACAAACTGCTGACATGGTTACCAAGTTGTTTTTATTGAGTTCTCAAGTAATTCATGGTGCCTTTACCAAGTATAATACTTAGACGGTTTTCCTAAAATTAAATCTTTTATCTAATGCGGTAGATTAACTTTTACAAGGTATTCTATACTTTAGATTCTTTTAGATAAGGGCGCTGAATGGTTCTACATTTTGGATTCTTTCAGATAAAGCTCCTAAATGCTTTCTTTATAACGCAAAACATTTTAAAAGAATCTCTATTATTCAGACAGTTTTGAGATGGCTGTTGACAGCAATAACAGAAACAAAACAAAATACTTTCCTATTCTTTTGAATTAGAATCTATTTCTGGAGTCCTGTTTTCTGTGTGAAATAAAGCTATCAATCCATCAGTTTATCCATATGTATTTTTCTTTTCAGCACCAGTGTCAGACAATAGAAATTCAAGCTTTCTGATAATGTTTTCTTTAGTAAAACCTTTGTCTACCTGCAGTACTAATCTTTAGTTTTAAATTCAGGATGAGATCTATTTTATTTTGTATTTGTTTCCTACCATCTCTCTTCTCTCCTATTTTTATTTTAACAGTGTGATGGAAAAATGTAACTAATCCTGTTATGACAGCATGTTTTAATATCTATGAGACTCTTTTATGTTTCACAGCAGTCTTATTTAATTTCTGGAATCTATTGTAACTCCCCCTAACCCCCATACCCTGATTAGTGAAAACCTACATATCAGAATGTTATGCACAATCTAGGTTATCCAGTATGTGTGTGTCTATGTGTGTGCATGGCTAGTTTTATGTGTAACTGGTTATCCATAGAACAATATACACATACAAGGATATTCATATTTTCATATAAAGTTGTATGCATAGATTGGCTTTTATGGATCATTATTTAATAATCCTTAGAAGGTTTTTTTCAAATATGAAACTGAATTCTTTGATAAAATATATCTGATTAATTTTGAGTGTTTTGAAGTATTCAAAGTTTAAAGTATACTTTTGAAGTTATTTCACTTTGATTAATGAAATGTGATGCGCTGATATTGTGACTTTTAATATCTTATTCTGTGTTGGGCACTTTATCAGGAACTAAAATTTCAAAGATAAATAAAACATGTTTCAACACCAGAGGTCTAATGGCAGTTGTTCTCCACCCTGTCTGCATATTAGAATCATACGGGGAGCTTAGAAACCACTCTGGGTCTCACCGCAGAAGATAGTGACTGGCTTAATCTTAAAACTTCCCAAATTAAAGTGTATTCATTAAGATTCATTATCTTATAGTCGAGACTGGACTACACATGGGCAGACATTTAACATTACGTGGTAGAAATGTTAGATAGAGTTACACAGGGATTGTGGAGATGGAGGGAGGTCAGTGAAAGCCACAGGAGTTTGTTTATTTTATTATTTTCTTTCTTTTTTTTTTTTTTTTTTTTTGCAAGACTGGGGTGGGAGGAGTAGTAACATGATTCTTGAGCTGAGTTCTGAAGGCAAAGCTTTTCAAACAGTGGAGAAAATGGATAGAAATGTGAAACACAGAGGAATGAAATTCAGATAGAAGAACTATAACCAAAAGGAGTAGTATAGCAGCCTGGTGTGAAAAAACTACATATGGTTTAGTGCTTTAGAACTCTCAGGTGTACATTTGGGTGTGTCCAACTTGGGACTGAAGTGAGGAGATAATGGAGACTACTCAAGATGTATAATACTTTAAATACATATTCAAATTCACATTGACAAGGAGAGAAATAGGATAAAAGAATGAAGTAAAAAAGCCACTCACTTTTGAGAATTGCATAGAGAGACCAGTTACATAATCTTAAGCTGTCCTGGTAGTGGTCATCAAGGAAATAAAATATACTATGTCTTGATTATTGTTACATATGGAAATATTTCATTTGTAATGACTTAGAAAAATTGCTTTTGGAAAAACGAAGATATGCACAAATAAAAATAAACAACTTCCTTGCTAATTTGATTGTCTTATTCCAGAAGAAGGCTAAAAAAGTGTTAACTCTCCTAGCAAATACAGCCCATTTATGGAGGGCATGTAATGTTCCAAATATTCCCTCTCAATCAATTTTGGTCTATAAGGCTGAGTCATATGTTTTGGCCAAAGTGTTATAACTGAACCCAGATTTAGCTTCTTGTTGCTCATAAGTGAACTCAAGAGACAAGTGTTTATCTAGGAGTTGGCAACCCAAGAAGTTGGGAGACTAGTGTCACAAAGGCCATCTCTGGCTCCTAGGGCTGGCTGAAGGGATTTTAAAGAGAAAGGACCTTCGGAAACTATGCGCAGGTCAGCATGTCTTGTTCTGATGATTATCTTGAGTAGTGGGCCATCTGGTGGTCTGGTTGGTCTCAGCTAGACTACAAGAGGACTGTAGATTAATGCTCAACTTTGCATTTTGAGAAGGCATTTTGCAACTTTGCCCAAGGAGGAGTGCAATGGCACTCAGCTCACTGCAACCTCCATCCCCCAGGTTCAAGCAATTCTTCTGCCTCAGACTCCCAAGTAGTTGGGATTACAGGCATGTGCCACCACGCCTAGCTAACTTTGTATTTTTAGTAGAGACGGGGTTCCTCCATGTTGGTCAGGCTGGTCTCGAACTCCCAACCTCAGGTGATCTGCCTGCCTCAGCCTCCCAAAGTGCTGGGATTACAGGCTACCATGCCCAGCTGCAACTTTGGTTCTATCTCAGGGTTCCTTCCTGAAGTTTTTAAGCAAGCACAAAGATTAGGCATTGAAAGAGAAAGAGTGATAATTTACTTCTAAAATGAGTGACTGCTTCAGTTACAAATTGTTCACTGCCAATTTTTAAATCCATGTCTATGAAAATGGAGCAAGTCTATTCTGGCTACTTCCTGCTGAATCGGGGCTCCACTGGGGACATAGAAATGAAACTATTCGGCCAGGCAGTGAGCTGATGTTCAGGACTTTGTTTATTTTCAGGCATTTAGAAATTGATCTCCCAGTTGAAAAAAGATGTTGGGCTACATATGTGGCTTGAGTGGTCCTGATAGAAACAACTCATGAAGATAAATTAATTTAGTCCTTAGAGTCTTAATATATTTTGTCATTGCTATATTTCTTTAAGTATTAGTAGATTCTCCCAACAGTGCAGAAACTTGGAATAACCAACCATGTAATTTTAAAGAGAATCAATTTTTACCTATTTTGAGGAGCCATTTTGATTTACAACAGGGCAATTGGCAGTACCTTATCTTGAGTCAAATAGTTTTTTTTGACATACATAGGTATTTTTTTTTAAGAGTACTGTTTATCTTTTTAGTTTTTTCCACTATTATGGTCTCCAAGATGATAATTTAAAGGTTGCAGGAAGGGGTGAGTTACAGCTTGTCCTGACATTATTGCAGGGGATATATTAGTATTAACTCCAAAATATATGGACCCTGTGTCAATAAGAAAGTCAATAAGTTTGTTCCCCACTATCAGTTATACTTGGATCTCATGTGAGAATATAATGATACATTGATTAAATATACATATTTAACAGGTTATAGGAGGAGATATGAATATTTATTAAGGTGGTCCTGACACATGTATATTGAACAAATATGCATGTAACAAACCACTCATGTGCACCTTGGGGTTGAAACTTATTATTTAACCATATTACAGTTAGGTCCTATATGTTGAAGGTTCTTCTCAGGACACAAAAGCACACAAGTACACAATTTCTGTAAACTGCCAAAACTAATCCATGGTCAATGATCTCAGGAGAAAGTTATTGGAATTAGTCTCTTGTTCAACCAAAGTTGTAGTTATGGCTGGTGGCACAGGAGCTGGGGGTCGTTCAACAATAGTAGACCTTCGGATTGTTTTAATATCTGAAGGCCAAGGCTTGTTTAGCTGCTAGAGAAAACTAACAATCCTGTGACAGTCAGAACATAGCATATTCTCTAAGCGTATGGGTGTGTGCCTTGACCTTTGTCTGGTATAGCCTTAGGCTCTGTTTATAATTTGGTATCATTGTCACAGAGTCTGCTGTCAGTCTCATGATTTCTATGTAAACGTTAATGTGGGTCACTTGTGTCTAAACCATAAAAGGGAAGGAGTATAATGAAGAGTGTCTGATCTCCCATTTCATCACGGTCAGTAACAGTTTTTAAGGTTTTCTTTCCTGAGGTTTCCTTGGCTAAGGAAGTTTTCATTTAGTTGGTGAGGGGCTTAGAATTTTATGCTTTATTTTATAATCCCTCTTTTTTGGTAAAGACATGCCAGAGGCAGTATTGGTGGCTAAGTTTTATTTTATTCCCAATGGCTGCTGGGATGATGTGACTACCTGCCCGGAGTTCCTCATGTTATTTGGTGGGACCCCTATGGCCAAAGGACGCAGAGTCAAAGACTTAGAACCAATTAACCATTCTGAGCCAGATGGGGATTGAAGTGGTAGGCACTAATACTTGGCCCCTTTCAAATAACATAAGAGCCAGAAAACAAAAGCTAAAAAGCAGGATGACAAAGTTGACTTGTCTATAAGTCTTATGCATTGAGCCATTAGCTGTTTAGGCATCTGTGTATCTGTCTTTGATTTGGAGGGTCTGAACTAATTTTATCCCTCAGAATCAGCCCTTACAATATCAAACACTAGCCTCTTCCATGATAGTTCCTGGGCTTAGACAAAGGGTGCTTAATCTTGTTTAGTTTTAGCAGCAGTACATTGGCAATGCAAAACAGATTGGCCCACTGGATTTAACAGTTTTCACCTTCTGAACTTATTAGGTAGGCAGAGGAAGGTAATCTGTGTTGTTATATTCAATTTTTGTAATCTATAAATAGTTAAAAGAAAAAAGATTTTACTGTCTCTGGAAAAATATAAAGAATTAGCAATGTTTATCTTATTTTAAGAATGTTTGTCAAAGATGTTAAAAGGTCCAAAATATTTGATCAAAATGGAGTCACAGGCCAATGAAATTATAGTTATTCATTAAACCAATAGTAATAAAAAATTTTTTTAAATCAATTCAGAAAGTTACATGTATATAAAACCCTTAACTCTTTTAAAGTTCAGTTTTCCTAAGAAATAAAATAAAATAAACCTGATAAGACAACACAGGAATTATCTTGATAGCATGTAAAATCTTTGTTTCTTAGGCCAGTTATTAAAAAGAAAAGAAAACCTTCTGCAGTGTGATTGCTTCTCCTTTGGAAAGCTCATTTAGATAACCTGGAAACCAAATCTGATGAAAAAAAGTACTTATGTTTCATCAGACACAGGAAGATTATGTTTAAGGTTATGAGTATAGCAGGGGAACATATAATTCTTAGTAACAATATGAGAAGTATCCTAATTAAATTGAAAATGTAGACATGTAAAGAAAAGCCGAGAGTACAGAATCAAGTTATTCACAGGAAAAAAACATTGTTTTTCTAGATCTTCAAGGTTAATCTTTTCAGCATCAGGCTACAATAGTTAGAGCCAGAGAAAAAATTTACAGAAGCTGACAAAAAAGCTGGAGAGAATTATCAAGGAAAGAAAAAGCTGATAGAAGCAAGACACAGTTAAAGTTGAACTTTTGAGATATAAATCTAAGAAATTTTCAAAAGAAACAGGTAATATAATTAAAAATAAAACCTTTTTATAATTTCGTTGAGTATTCATTAATCAATATCTTAAGAAAACCTTGTTTTAACATAGGAAATCAATCAGAATTTTATAATGTTTCACTTTTAATTATAGCTAAATTAATGGCACAAAATTCTTTTTATAAATTCTTTTTCACAAACCTTATAGCAATTTACACAGATTATTTACAACATGCTTGAAATTTCTGAGTTATCCTATACTACTTCTTTCCTAAATAAGTAGTCATTTTACTTTTGGACAAAAGTTCACCATATAAGATCTTTTCTCATACAATACTATTCTCTGTTTTTTATAATCTTTGTTACCAAAGTGCATCTTGATATTCATAACTTTCTTGACACCTCTCTCTTCTACTTAATAGTTCCTTTCTACCTTCTTTCACAAATAACTTTTAAATATCTTCTAAATTACATAAAATTATTGATTTTCTCAATAAGAACACAACTGACAGAATTATATATTAACTAGAATTCTTATTCTTAATGACCTAAAATTTTAGTGAAAATTTTCTATCTTTAGGAAGAAAGAAATGCTGACCTATCTCAGATGTTAGCATTTTATGGATAAAACTACTCCACAATTTTGAGAAACATATTTTCTCATATCATAAAACTTTTGTTTTTTTAATATATGAAAAAATGTGTTTATTTTATTTATTTTTTATTGTACTTTAGATTCTGGAGTACATGTGCAGATCATGCAGGATTGTTTCATAGGTACATACATGGCAATGTGGTTTGTCGCCTCCATCCTCCCATCACCTATATCCGGCATTTCTCCCCATGTTATCCCTCCCCAACCTCCCCACCCTTCCCCTGCTGTCCCTCCTCTGCCCCCTAACAACAGACCCCAGTGTGTCCCTGTGTTCTCATTGTTCAACACCTGCCTATGAGATCCATAAAACTTTCTTAATTGGAAATGGCCAGACATCCAATGAACATCTATAATTAAATTCAGAATAACTTAAAAATCTTAAATTACACAAAACTTTCACCTACAACCATTTCTCCCATTTTAATGTACTCAATTTTTTCATTTTTAACAGTTTATCTAGGTTACTTCTGAAAATGGAGATAATGGCATTGGACGAAGTTAATCATCATTTAAGATTATTTCCCTGTTAACCATTTATAAAGCCTGTAAACATCAGGTGTTCACCTAAGTAAGAATCGTAAACTCATGTGTATTTTGCCAATAACTCAGAAAATTCTGCTTTTTTCATTGAACCAACAATTTTAAATTAGTTTTATTTGCCAAAAAAAAAAAAAAAAAAACCCACACAAGCAAAGGTTATTCTGTTTTTGGTTGAGTTAATAGCATTATAATCTTTATGCCAAACTCTAATACCTATAAATATCTAGCAGAGGTAAATATAAAATAATCAGTAAACCCACACAAAAATACATGTTGACAATTCTGAAGACACATTTTTATTTTACTAATAATTTTAAAACCATTTTTATTTACTAAAGATTACTAATTTTATATGAACTTGAAAAGCACTTGGACCTACTTAGTTTATGAATATTCACTTATTTATAATCCAATTTGGTAGCATTGCAGACACAACATACAATAAAATACATGTATATATGCATAAACATATTTAAGCATGTATACATAGACAAAAGTGAAGATCCAGCAGCTTTTACATCAGAACTAGCCATGAGACAGCAGTGCAAATTCACTAGCCTACTAAAGATAGCTAGATCCAAATTATTTTTGATAAAATTGAAACCTGTCCACATGTCTAACCTTGTTTTCCCTTATGGGTAACCTAATGCAGGCTGTGGACTGAAATTTTGGAGAAAGCAGTTGTCATGACAGTTTAATTTTTTTTTAAATCTCTTTTACCTTTTTGCTTTTAAGTTTTAAATGAATTTTCATTGTCTATATTTTAGCTCGAATGGGCTGGGCTATGCAAGGAAAACGAAATCTCCGAGTATCCTTGAATCAGTATTACCATAAACAGTGTTTTATCTCAGCACCAGTAATTTAATAACAGCAGATTCAAAGCAGGCAGAAAAGAAAAGAGTAAAATAGAGAGCTTTGGAAGACCTCACTTAATTCTATAGCTGCAGGTTAACCATTTAATCTCTAAATTTTTCTACAGTAATGCACTCATTAGTTTAAAAACACACACAAAAATGAGCCATAATATGCAACCAGCTGGAGTCCAAGAAAACCTGGCATGCCTTTGAACGTTTTCATATTTTTAAACAAGTAAAACCTAACAAACACACAGAAACCAAAACAAAGGTAGCACTCCCAAACTAATTCCTGAAAAAGGACATCAGAGACATATCTTTTAGAATCTTCTGTCACACCAAATGGTACTACAAACAACCTGTGCTTGGTCCAAATGGCAAAGAAAGCTTAAACAGCAAAAACAGAGTCTGGTGTGCACACTAGTTTGACCTACCCAGTCTTGGAGGCTGTCAGCTCCTCAGATACTGCTTTTCCTTGCATCAACTGAGAATCACAGGCAGCAGAGGTTATGCAAAGAGAAATCCTCAAGGAAAGTGTTTTTGTCAGCTGCTAGGTGTTCTTAGAATCCCAGCTAGAGGGTTAGCTAGCCATGAGCAATTGACACTCATGAGTGGTTGTCCCCCTGCCTGGTAGTGTGAAGAAGTAAGTCCTGGCACACTTCCATGGTCTATTGCTCCATCCATTGGAAACCAGGCAGGTTGGACATCCCAAGACACACATCCCACATTCGATGCCAGTAATTTTCACTGAATCTAGGTTCCACTTCTTGCTATTTGAAAACCAAATTTAAGAGACAAGAGTTGGTGGAAGGAAGGAAAAGTAGGTTTATTGAGGAACTGGCAACCAGAGGAAATGGTAGACTAGTGTTACAAAGGCCATCTCTGGTTCCACAGGCTGGCTGAATGGATTTTAAAGGGGAATGGCCTAGAGAAATTATGTGCAGGTCAGCATGTCTTGTTCTGACGATTATCTTGAGTGGACCATCTGGTGGTCTGGCTGGTGTCAGCTAGACTGCAATAGTATTGTAGATTAACTTCTAAGCATTTTCTTCATGGGAGTGTTTTCCAACCTTGGTTTTATCTCAAGGCTAGTTCCAGAAATTTTTAAGCAAGCACAAAGTTAGGCATTGTTAGAGAAAGAATGACTATTTACTTGTAAAATTAGTGCCTGTTTCATTTACAGTACCACTTTAATTACCCAATAAGGTCAATTAAATCATCATAGGTTTTATTGTTACTTTTTCAAAAATGATTAATGAAAATGTGCATTTCTGGATTAGAATGAGAGATTGAATATGTATTTTTAACTTTCTTACCTCCAGAGATGACAATGAGATGACATTAATGGAATAAAAAAAGTTTATATTCACAGTGATGAAGAAAATGAGTTAATGACTAAAGAAATGAGATCATCATTTTTGATATATATGTAAAGAAAATTGAGGAATGGTTGCTAATGAAGTCAGAGCTACAGCCTAGGATAAGTAAGTAGAAAGTTGTAGCCAAGGAGGGTAGCAGATGTGCTTTGTAGATCTTAGGCAGAAGGGTTGGTGTTTAACATGCCAACTAAAGAATGGGGATTAAAACAAGGAAATTAATTACAAATTAATAGGTAATATTGTTGACTAGTCACCTCTCTCCATTCTAGACATTTAGCACCACTCATTCTTCACTAAAGAAACTGAATGTACTCTTTGATGAGAACTAAGGTAATTAGTGTGGACACAGAAGTTTCAGAACATCCTTGTTTTGAGGTTCCAAAGTGTGAAAACCCAATTCTCTTGAGAACAATAACTGATGAGATGTGTTAACTACTTAAAAGTCATACTCAATTAGGTATTGTCTGCCTCTTAGGACTGAAGTTTACCAGATTAAAAAAAAAATTAGTAGAAAAGAACTTAATACATGTAGGTATACGAGACAGATTTGGTAAGGGAATCAAAACATTACATAATAATTAGAAATATATAATTGAAACAGGAGGTCAAACATCCAACTAATTAGAGCTTGAAGAAGAGAAGATAAAGAAAACATAAAATTTTCTTTGAAAATTTTCAAAGAAATAATGTAGGAAATTTCTCAAGTTGAATGACACAATAGTTTATATTAAAAAATCTAAAGTACCTATTCGACATATTTGGAACACTGAGAACAGCAAGGCTAAAGAAAAGATTCTAAATTTCTGGAGTGAAACAGCAAAACAAATCAGAAAAAAAACAAATCAACTACAGGGCATAAAAATACTGACTGGCTGCAAAATTTCAGCAACAACAATGAATTTAAAAGAAAGTAGCAAAATACCTTCAAAGTTGCATTCTCTTCTACTGATAATTCTACGACCAGTGAAATTATCAAATGTCAAGATAGAATGAACTCATTTTTAGGCATTTAAACAATTATAATAGTTGTTTATCATTCATTCTATCTTGGTATGTTATTTTAGGAGAACTTATAAATAAATAAACAGAAATAAAAAACTTAAAAAGCAAATAGATTAAATATGTCTCAAAAGAAATTAGTAACTGTAAGAAAAACAAATAAAATTGTCTAACACTAAATCATAAAAGTACAATTCCCAATGCTCTAATAATTGATCTTTTATATACTCATAATGTGATTAATGAATTCATTTAGAATTTTAAAATCAATTTAAAGCCAAAGAAGAGGATATAATTTTACTAATTAAATGGAATCAACCTTGACCATATAAAATTACATGTAGCAAAGTTGAAGGGCAAAATGATAAACAAGAAAAGACAATCAGAAGGATAATAAAACCCAAACCTTAATATGATAATGTTTAGAGTCAAGAATACTATATACATACTGTAGAGTAAGAAATAAAAATATGAGCAATATCATTTAAAATTTGCAAAACTAATAAACCATATAAATTTGGTGTTGTAATTATGCTGATAATAAAAGATAAATTGAGCTTGATTGAATAAATCATAACAAAAATCCAACTTTATGAAGTTTATAAAGGCAGAAGTAGCAACATTAATATATTATTTTAAAATATGGGCATAACTCCCAGGAGAAATAGCTAAAGAATTGAATGTGTGAAGGGATTAGACAAGACAATGTTAGGTTTCGTAGGGAAACAGTTTGATGTGACAAAGGAATGAGAAAAAGATGGATTAAGACAGAAGGTGGCGTCAGGGGCCATCACTTTGTAATATTGGGGTTCAGGGTGCCCTTAGCTGCCCTGAGAGGATGTTTCTCCAGGTTCTTGGTCTCCTGCCCTCTCAAGAATGAGAGAGGGGACCACGGCACAGTGTGTAGTAAATGCCAGACTCAAACGTCTTTGTAGAAAGTGATTAATTTAAAGACAGAAACAGGAGAAGGAGAGAGAAAGAAACAGCTAACTCTCACACTGAGAGAATCCAGAAAGATGGCATCCAGGAGAGGACAGTAGCTTCCATGAGAGTGTTGGGGAATAGACAGAGATGGAGTTTAGGAGGAGAAGACAGGCTTCCATGAGAGAGTGTGGAAGGGGACTCCAGAGGGAAAATACAGGAGAGAGAAAGATGGCTTCCACAAAGGGAGTGTTCGTGGAAGGGACCCAGACTTGGAGTCCCAAGGGGTTTGGAAGAAGAGGACTTTTAACCTGGGAGGAACCCCCACCTTCTCTAAGACCCCTGACCAATGAAAGGAGTTGCTTAGAACTTCCACTGGAGTGATTGACTCTTAGTTTCTTCCCGTGCCCATGAAATTCAAAGATAAACCATTAAATCTCATGGATGGAAAGAGATGGGAGGGGGGCATGGCACTGGGAAGTTCTTGCCCTTAAGACTATGCCCCCCTGTGGACCTGGAAAGAGAACAGCTACCCTCTTTCCCCCACTCTGAAGAGGAAAGCCCAACTTCCATTGGAACACAGGCATCGATCCTTTTCAACTACTTCCTGCTGAAATGGGGCAGAGAAGGGACCCTGCAGTTGAGGTTTCCTCCAGAAGGAAGCCTTTCGGGGTGCAGGTTGATTTAGATATCCATGATAGAGTTCATGAGCCAAGGACATCTGGGGTTCCAGCAGGAGGATTATTTATGACCGTATGGTTCTATAAGAAATGAATGTGACAATGTGGTTAAAGATGAAAAGCCCAGAGGCCAACAAATATAGAATGCTTGTAAACGAGCCTAGGAGAGAATGGAGCCAGGTTCTTGAAGGTCTTTAGCCCTGTGTTTG
Organism: Alouatta palliata; assembly: GCA_004027835.1. Classification (NCBI taxonomy): domain Eukaryota; kingdom Metazoa; phylum Chordata; class Mammalia; order Primates; family Atelidae; genus Alouatta; species Alouatta palliata. The sequence continues at coordinate 19,786 of PVKV010018758.1, forward strand.
ATTGATTCCTGAGTTCTATGTTCAAAACAACACTTAACTGGTTTACAAGATAGCAGCATTTTGCCTAAAAAGAGACAGGTTCCTTTCCCACTATGAAAAGGATAATCGGAGTTTGAGAGATAGCAAAGTTGAGGGTTCTAGTCCTGTTAATGCCAGGATATAAATTAGACTTATAAGTGGTACCTTCCCTGAAGATCTTGGTGGAAAAACAGATGTAGATCTTCTAATGGCTCGCAGGTGGATGAAGGATTGTCTCCTGAAACTTCAGGCCGTGGAGTGGAGGGTCTATGACTTCCTTTAGCAGGTATCCAAGGCTTCAACCAAGTGTGTTGAATCCATGAGTTAATTTCCACTACTTTAATTGCTGTTGGAGTAGACAGAATGATCAAAAATCGTCCTTCCCAGGATGGGCCCAGAGACGGAGCATCTTAGGGGAGAGAATTAACAAGCACCAAGTCTCCAGGGCAGGAGAGAAATACAGAGAAGGCCATGCAGTGTCCAGAAGATTAATTTCCTGGACCTCTATGGTCAGCTTTACCTGGGGCTCTTTACCTCTGGCACTTGCTCCAGGCACCCTCAGTCCTGCCATTGGGTCATCTGATCAGACACTTCAGGTCCTGGGAACTTTCATCCCCAGTGACAGTGTGCTTTCCAGTGATTCCCTTGGCACAGTGGGCATGGACAAGGTGGTGGTCCATTCCTCTGGGGACAATTTCTTATAAAATGTCCCTTCCGATCACACTGGTAACAAGTTCTGCCAGACTGGTGGCTAACCCAAGCCTTTCCATCATTTGAGCCCCTAGGGTCTGCTTGCCTGAAAGCCATGACTAAGGCTGATCTCTCCTGTTCATTTCAGCCAGTTTCTTGTGGCCTCTATTATAAAACACAGAGGTTGCCTGGTTCAGTAATGATTCTAGACTCTGCTCTGGCCCCAAGGCCAGTTTCTGGAGCTTCCGCCTGCTACCTGCTGCTGACTCATAAACTTGTCCTTTAGTATTAACTGACTCTCTATGAAGTCTGGTGACAGGGGAGTATACTTTCTTAAGGCCTCCAGCCATTGCTCAAGGGAAGCTGTTGGGTTTTCTTCCCTTCCCTTTGGGGGCCAGATTTTCCACTTGGCAGAGGGTAATTTGGCCACACTGTTTGGCAAAGAAAAATAAGCCACTTCTTCCTTAAAGACTGTGCTAAATTGGTCCCAGTTTATACTTTAATGGGGACTTGAGCTTGGGAATAGAAGCACCCATCTGATATTGAATACAAGGGATGCCCACACCCCCAATTAAAGACATTATAGCTGCTTCAACCTGAGGCATTCCCCCAGGTAAAATGGGTACTGAAATGAAACATCTTTCAGTCAGTACCCCAAAATTTCGTGTGCCCAAGATGTGTGATCCAGCTTATCAGAGGGCCTCCCATATACAGGATTTCAACCATGACCTACCAGCATCATGGGACTATTCACTGCCTGCATGACCTCCAGTGACTACCATAGAGGCATGGTACAAGAAGAGCTTTTGGGTTGGGTAGTCACATACCAACGAGCCCCAGTGAGGTCAGTGAGGCTCAGGAGATAAATACCAGTATTTCCCAGCAAAAGTCTGATTTACATTGACCAATCTACAAAACTGCCACAGAGGCTAAACTTCTAAGGAGGGGCCATTAGAGCACACAGTTCAAAGAAGGCAGGCCAGGCACAGCTGAGGCTGGAACAATACCCTCAGGACCCGGGCCTCCTCTCCCCTGACCCATCTTCCCTTGCAGGAAAATGCTCTTAAGGTTGTGAGACCTGCCATTGACTATTTGGGCCCTGGAACTAGTTTAACTCTGATTTTCTAGCTGGAATAGTTCTGCCATAGAGAGAGCCAGTCCTAAGCAAGACAAATTATACACCAAATACAAAGTCCCATAGCCTTCAGCTTCTGAATTTCCCCCCAAAAGATTTCCCTAAATCAAGACTGACTCCACCAGGGACTTGAACCAGCAACCTTGCAGTCACAGGCCCCCATATCTTAACCAACCGTGCAAACTGGCCACTTACATAAAGGGAAGGCAGAAAGCTTTCTTAAGCCATATTTTGTATGAGAATGCTGCACCCTGAGGCAGTGTGGCCTGCCTAAAAGCTGGGCGGGGCTGGCGGTCAGCAGCCGCATCCTTTCCCTCAGCCACGGGGCAGCCGCTTGCCGCGTCAGTTTAAAAGCCGCGTTCACAGCTGCAGTGAGTTTCTCCACTCCCACGGCTTTCCGTCACCATGTTGACTCCGCCAGAACCACATGCGCAGTTGGGCCACTCCCCGAGCCGCTGCCCACACAGGGACGGGCAGCCGGCAGGTGAACGTCCTGGGGAGCATTTTTACCCTGCTGCCTGGGACTGGAGAAGGCCAGAGAGGCCTGCCATGCGCCAAGCTGCCGTGCTCCCCGGTCCCGTGCAGGCTCAGGCTGTACCTTGCCCCCCCAGCTGTTTTTCTCTCAGCCCACAGTGCTGGCGGCTACGGCTTGCTGCACGCACCTGGGCCCACCTGGGGGGCTGGGCGGTGGCCTCTGCGGTCCCAGCAGGCAAGGAGCGAAAGGCCTGGGGGCAGTGCTTGCCCCCTCCGCCCCACAGGCTCCCTCAGGTTTTGGTCCCAGACATAATATCCGAAGGATAGAGAAGGAGTCAGAAAGCAGAGAGAGCCTAAAGGTAAGAAATCTGCTCTTTTAATTCTGGCTGACCCGCGCCGCTTAAACACCCCGCTTAAGACTGGCTGGGTCGTGCCTCCCAGGCTCGGCGTTCTCCATAGCCCTGCCTGGCTGTGGCCGCTTCAGGTGTTCTCAAAAAGACAGGACAGAATGGGGCTGGTTTTACTCACAATTTTGAAGTCTTCTCTGGCTGTAACCCTTTCCTGGCTGTACCCCTTTTTCTGGTGTACCCCTGTTCTGGCTGGCTCACCAAAATGTAATACTGGGGTTCAGGGGTTCAGGGTGCCCTCAGCTCCCCTGAGGGATGTTTCTCCAGGTTCTTGGTCTCTTGCTCTCTCAAGAATGAGAGAGGGGACCACGGCACAGTGTGCAGTAAATGCCAGACTCAAAAGTGTTTGTAGAAAGTGATTTATTTAAAGAGAGAAACAGGAGAAGGAGAGAGAAAGAAGCAGCTAACTCTCACACTGAGTGAGAGAATCCAGAAAGATGGAATCCAGGATAAGAAAGCAGCTTCCATAAGAGTGTTAGGGAATAGAGAGAGATGGAATTTAGGAGAAGACAGGTTTCCATGAGAAAGTGTGGAAGGGGACTCCAGAGGGAAAATACAGGAGAGAGAAAGATGGCTTCCACAAAGGGAGTGTTCATGGAAGGGGACCCAAACGTGGAGTCCCAAGGGTTGTGGAAGAAGGGGACTTTTAACCTGGGAGGAACCCCCACCTTCTCTAAGATCCCTGGCCAAAGAAAGGAGTTCCTTAGAACTTCCACTGGAGTGATTGACTCTTAGTTTCTTCCCATGCCCACGAAATTCAAACATAAACCGTTAAATCTTCCAGATGGAGAGAGATGGGAGGGGGGCACGGCACTGAGAAGTTCTTGCTCTTAAAACTATGCCCCCCTGTGGACCCAGAAAGAGAACACCTTCCCTCAACTTATTACTGGAGGAGACAGTGAAGGCCCCAAATGCTGATCATCCACACTATTTATGGTTACAATCACTTTGATCTATAGGGTAGGGGTGGAGTGATGGTGGAGTGAATCAGTGAGCCAGAACTAGTGTGGGATTCTAAGATTGATAACAGTGGCGGTTTGGGAGTTTCTATGTTCAGCTCCTGGAACATGGGACTCACAAGAAGCTTACAAGTCTGGCTACATCATAGTACTAGGAAGGGGTTTTACGTCTTTGAGCACAATGTTTATTGTAACAGAGCCTTGGTCACCCTGCACCGGAACATGAGTCATGGAGAAGTTTACCTCCCCAGAGGCCTCCCACAGTTTGCTGTGATTTGTTGTTCCCTGTTTATATGTTACTCATAACCAATTTATGTAGGCACTCTGTAAGTCCTTTCTCCTTTGCTGCTTCTCCCAACAGGTTTGATTTTTAACAATCTTATTTGATTAAAAATATCTGTAGATTATTTTAATAAACATAAACAAGTTTAATTATATAGATGTAAATGTTCACCCTGATAAAATTTATTAAAGTAGCTAAGTTCTACTCTCTAGCAATTATTTTTTTATGGTAACCAGATAGCAGCCACCATAGGGAATAATTGACAGTCTAACCATTTTGCAATTCTTAAAATCTAATGAGCTTTGTACTCAGCTTATTTGAACCACTACCACTGACTACAATTTACTCATCATTTTTTATCTGTTACTGTTTTTCTAAGTACCTCATAACTCAATGGTCTTTATCTTTCTTTCTTTACCCCTTTCTTCTATAAGATATTAGAAGGCATTGACACTTTTGATAACTCACTCTTGGAAATTGTGCGTTACCTTATAATCTACATTTTGTGACACTATTTTCTCCTCATTCCTTTTATATATTTTCAGTTTCTTTTTAGTCTTTATAGGTCTCGCTTTGCCTTTTATTAGGTCTCCAGGACTCACTTTTTATACACTTCTTTGATCTTTGCATCTAAAAATATAGCTTTATGTAATGAGACCAAAATGTATGTTTTAAAGTCTCATCCAAACAACTTATCCAAAGTTATTCTTTTATATATAACACTGTATTGTAGCTGTTATCTTTTTACTTCACTTGCTTGTATCTTACTCAACCTTCAAATAAAGCTTGATGCCATCTCCTCAATAAAATCTTTACTTTCTCTGAAAATATTTACAGATCACTTACTATTTTGACCACAATACCAATTAATAAACTTGTTCTATATGTTAGGCTGAAACTTCTTTTCCCTTAAAAATTATTTATCTTTCCCATTAGATGCTAAGGATTTCTTAAGTACAAAATGTATCCTATGCCTCTTCAAATTCCCAACGTCTGTGTGTCCTACATATATCAGCTTCTCACAATATATTTTGATGAGATGAATAAAACATATTTATAGAATTATCTTCCCAACTGTTTTATTGTGGAAAAATCTACATTTAGTGTACTATAGTAAAGCACTAGCTTTTGATGAAAAAATCTTTTTATCACATACTCTGTCATGTACTAGGATAAATAACACATGTATACATTATTGACCATCAGAAGCTTAATATGTGTTAGTTGATGAAATGTCCCAGCAATATCCATCTAAGAACTATGACTGTTTTCATATACTAATGGTTTGTATTTTTAGACAAGCAAAACCACACATTTTGCAAAAACCACACATATATTTTAGGTTTCCACTAAAAAAATAGCTGCTAATTATCCAGAAATTCATTTTTTAGGTTTCTGTAAATTTCATGCTAATCATCTAATTTATGAGATGCATAAATCAGGTATTTAGCCAAATTTTACTCAGTCAAAATGTTAGTTTGAGAGTATTTAGGCACAATTCAAATCAGATTCAAAAAGATGAAATAATAATTTTAAAAGATTGGGAAGATGATAGAGAATAATGCTCATCTGAATATTTCTCACCAAAATTATCCTTATAACTATGATCTGATGATCATCAAAGGTGAGCCAGACTAAAGTAAACATGAAAGAGAAGTGTCACAGGCATCCTAATATTCTTATCTATGTTCTTCCTAAGGCTGAGGAAGAACATTACAATTACATTCCACTTAAAATATGTTGCAACTAATAAATAACCTCAGAATCTTAATGGCTTACAGCAACAAATGTTTCTTTTTCACTGATGATACATACTAATCGCATGCTACCCCTGTAGTTCTGCTACACGTGTCTTCTTTCCAGGTCCTTAGCTGACTGAGCAGTCTCTAACTGGGATAGTGCTTTTATTGTGATAGAAGTAAAAGAAAGAATGGTGGTACTAACTAATGGATGTTTAAGCTGTTCAGAGATAATGTGTGTCACTTGTACTGATTTCAATGATAAAAGCAAGTTCATGATCTATCATAAGCAATGTTATGGCAGTAAATAATTTGAACAATAATCCTTCCACAATTTATTCTTACTATCATAAATATTTACTTACCTTTTCATATAAAATATTCTCACTTTCTTCCAAATAGAGTTAAATTAAAACTTTCATCCATTGCAGCACCAGGCTTAAAGTCCAGGCTCTCATGATCTCTACCTTGGTTTAAAATATGAATTCTTTTGATCTAGAGATTTCTAAATTAAATGACACATTATATCTCCCAAATACTCACTTTATAACTTTGGAGAAAAAACTGCAATAAATATACCCATAGAAAAAGGGAAAAATGGATGATGCCTAGGTGTCACTGGTTTGTTGCATATCCATTGAGGTCCAGCTCAGCTCCAGTTTAGCTGCATGTGTCTTCTCTCTGCAATTAAGGCAGGTGAATTTATCTATATCAGAGGCTCCTGGAAGAAAGATTAAAAAGTAGGTTGAAACACAATTGCTCATAAAGCTTCTTCTTTTTTTTTTTTTTTTTTTAATTGTACTTTAGGTTCTGGGGTACATGTGCAGATCATGCAGGATTGTTGCATAGGTACATACATGGCAAGATGGTTTGCTGCGTCCATTCCCCCTATGCCTGGCATTTCTCCACACATTATCCCTCCCTACCCTTCCCCTCAGTTGTCCCTCCCCTAGCCTCCCCCAACAAACCCCAATGTGTGATGCTCTCCTCCCTGTGTCCATGTGTTCTCATTGTTCAACACTCGCCTAAGAGTGAGAACATGTGGTGTTTGATTTTCTATTCTTAAGTCAGTTTGCTAAGAATGATGGTTTCCAGATTCATCCATGTCCCTAAAACGGACATGAACTCATTGTTTTTTATGGCGGTGTAGGATTCTATGGTGTATACGTGCCACATTTTCTTTGTCCAGTCTATCATTGATGGGCATTTGGGTTGGTTCCAGGTCTCTGCTATTGTAAACAGTGCCGCGATTAACTTCTTGAAAACCCGCTGATAACTGCTACTCACATTGTGTTGCCCAAGAAAGTAAAATAGCCAAAACTGACTTCTGGAGGAATAAAATAAAGAATAAAGATAGAATAAAGTTTGAAAAATACTAAAATCTACTACATTAAATTACTATAAGCTTAATACAAATGCAAGTGCACCGGAAAATTGTGTATATGCATTTTTGTTGCATACACAGAATGTAGAAAAAGAATTTCTCAATATGTATAATATATATTTCAATTTAAATTATATAAAGTAGTTTATTTTAAGTGAGTAATTTTTTAAAAAAATACACTGAATATTCTCTAGTATATCTTTTTGTAAATTTCCTAGCTTCTTTGATAGATACTATGATTACAAGAATAATATCTTTGCCCAAGATATGTTCATCATTGGTAATTGCTCTGTATTGTTGAAGTCAAAATTAGCCATTGAAGTCTAACTTCATCTCTCATTTCCTACTTTCCATCACTGAGAAACTTGTATATATAATATACAACCAAATGCTAAGAATTCAGTATTGCTTGCCAAAATGCTTTTCTTATTGTCCCTTATCCTGATTTCATTTATAAACTTGGTGATGAAATCAAGTCCTTATAAAAATGAGAGTTTAAAGTGAAAATTCTTGAAGTGTAACATATTTATATGCAGTGACAGAGAATTCCTCCGAACTTTTCTGACCACGGTTTGCTGTCTTAGTAATCAACACTCTGTCTTAAAAGTGGTGCCATTAGAATAACTTATATTTACTGAATATCCAATAGTTCAAATATAATAATAAACTGCTACATTCATCAACAACTGAATTGAAAATAAATATTTTTATAATAGATCTAGTATATTATTTGTACTTTCCTTCTTTGGTCTTTAATGACATTTGCTTAAAATATATTAACAATGTTTGATTTTAATATATAATATATTTCAAATGTGTAAACCAGTTGAGAATATCAAGTGTGCATAGAGAACAACTGAATTTGCAAAACATGACATAATTTCTACAAATGCTAGACTTGGCTTTGGATGCTGGTTTTGTATTTTAAGAATATTGTGGTTACTTAAAAAATAATGATCAGTATTTGCTGAAATCATTTTTTTGGCAATGGTAAAATATTTTAAGAGGCATCTAATTTATCCTAAACATATCAGCTATCATTTACATTAACATAGGGTTGTCATTTTGGGCCAAAGTGAATTATAAAAGCATTAAAGAAATACAGAGAATGAAGCTCAATGGAAAATTTTCAATTGAATGTATCATGAAATGTTCATGTTATATATTATGTATAATTTTTAATTTTTACATTATTTGGTGCCACAGAGGATGAGAGTTTTTTTTTTTAACTATAATTTCATGATGACTTCGATTAGAACTTTTTTCTCTAAAATTAACAAATACTTCGAAAATAATGAATTAAACAAGAAATTAATTTTCTTTTTTATGAATACATTTGTTTCTATTTATAATGGCAACATCATGAACACTGCAGCCAAAATTAGTAGAATTCCCATTTGTTTTCTTCACACATGAAACTTTAAATTGAGCCCATTTAAAGTCATTACACTAGCAAGAATATCTTTGCATGCTTTGATATAATTAAAAGTATGCTTGGAAGCAATGAAATAATTCATGGTTTAAGAAACACCATTTATTTTTTGAAAATATTAAAATGTAAACAATTCTTATTTATTTTTTTTTTTTACTTTAAGTTCAAGAATACATATGCTGAAGGTGCAAGTTTGTTACATAGATACACATGTGCCATGGTGGTTTGCTGCACCTATCAACTTGTCATCTAGATTTTAAGCCCTGCATTTATTAGGTATTTGTCCTAATGTCCTCCCTCCACTAGCCCCCATCTCCTGCAACAGGTCCCAGTGTGGTATGTGATGTTCCCCTCCCTGTGTCCATGTGTTCTCATTGTTCAGCTCCCACCTATGAGTGAGAACATGTGGTGTTTGGTTTTCTGCTTCTGTGCTACTTTGCTAAGGATGATGGTTTCCAGCTTCATCCATGTCCCTGCAAAGGACATGAACTCATTCTTTTTTATGGCTGCATAGTATTCCATGGTGTATATGTGCCACATTTTCTTTATCCAGTCTATCACTGATGGGCATTTGGGTTCTTTCCAAGTCTTTGCTATTGTAAATAGTGCTGCAATAAACATACACATGCCTGTGTCTTTATAGCAGAATGATTTATAATCCTTTGGGTATATACCCAGTAATGGAATTGCTGGGTCAACAATTGTTAAAATACTACATGTCAAATGTAAGCAGTATTCATAAAGGGGCATTTAGAAGGAAAAATATAACTTCGCCATAAAATGGCACTAAGATTGCACTTAGAAAAATATAACCTTGAATTGTCATATTAAGAAAAAAAGAAAGATTAAAAATTAATCAGCTATGCATGTAGTTTAAGAAGAAAAAGAATAGCAGGCAAAGCAACAGGGAATAAAATGAATGAAATAATAAACGTAAGAGAAGACTTTAAAGTGATTGGAAAAGACATACTATACAAAAGTTGGTTCTTTGAAACAACTAATAAAGACACACACCTTGTTCAGATTAATCACAGAAAACAACAAGCAAGAGAATAAAGTCATAAATAAATTATAGTTGATCCTTGAATGGGTTTGAACTGCATGCGTCTACTTACATGCTTAAATTATTTCAACATATTTAAAAATTTTTGGAGATTTGTGACAATTTGAAAAAATTTATAAATGAACTATGTAGCCTAGAAATATAAAAAAATTAAGAAAGTTTTTATAATTGCATGAAATATATGTAGGTACTAGTCTATTGCAGGGTGACTACTGTAAAATATGCATCAATGTATCATAAAAAGTTAATTTTTATTACAACATGCTCACAAGTACTCACAAACAGTACATGACACCATTTGTAGCCCATAGAAATGCAAGCAAACATAACAATGGAGTATTATGTCATACATGCATAATATGTTTGGTACTACTGCTATAGTTTTTAGCCATCTCTTGCTATTGTGGTCGGCTCAAGTGTTGCCAGTATCTAGTTAAACACTGTGTGACACTAATCATCTCTGCATGAACAGTTTGTCTCTACAATAAATTGCCAATTTCAGTAAAAAGTGGTCTTTTGAAGTTCTTCTGTATTTTTCATCATGTTTAGTGTAATACGATAAGCTTTGAATAACACCATGACATACAAAATGTCACTAGTCATGCTGGAAGTTCTCCCAAGAAGCAGAGAAAAGTCATGACATTACAAGAAAAAGTTGAATTACTTGATATTTACCATAGATGTGCCATAGATTGAGGTCTGCTGCTGCAGCTACTGCTATTTTAAGTTGAATCCAGTGTGAAGACCATTGTAAACAATGGATAAGAAATTTATTAAGCCTTCACTGAAGCTATGACAGCAGGCACAGAAAACTCACACTTCTTGCACATTACCTTTTTATGTAGTATTAAAACTGCAAATTTATGTGGATGCAAGATTCGTATAAGAAAGGCATACTTATGGACTAATATGATTTGATAAAAAGTGAAGTCATTCATTATATGATAACTTAAAACTAAACGAAGAAGTATCTAAAGGTAGAGAAGGACAAATAAGTATCTGAAACTGGATAACGTAATGCCAGCAAAGGGTAATTTGATAATTTTAAAAAGATGTTTGGCTTAAAATACTGTGAGGATAACAAAAGAAGCAGCTTCTGTTGACCAAGATGCAGCAGACAAGTTCTCAGATGGCATCAAAAAAAAAAAAAAAAAAAAAAAATCATTGAGGAGAAAGTATCTGCCTGAACAGGTTTTAAATAAAGACAAAAGTGCCCTGTTCTGGAACTTGTGGTGCAACTCTGAAGGACATTTATTAATAAGTAAGAGAGTAAGTACCAGTATTTAAGGCAGGAAGGGATAGGAAGAAATAGGCTATCTCTACTCTTTTGTGCAAGTGCAGTCAGGCTTGTGATCAGAACTGCTCTTATGTCTGATTCTGATAACTCCAGAGCCTTGAATTAAAAACATAAATACCAAAAAATGGTTACCAGAAACTGTGAAGGGTGTGGGAGCCTGGGGGATGGGGAGAAGTAGATAACGTTAATGAATACAATAAAAATAGAAACAGTGGGCCAGGCACAGTGGCTTACACCTATAATCCCAGCACTTTGGGAGGCTGAGGTGGGTGGATCACCTGAGGTCGGGAGTTTAAGACCAGCCTGACCAACATGGAGAAACCCCATCTCTAATCAGAATACAAAATTAGCCAGACATGGTGGTGCATGCCTGTAATCCCAGCTACTCAGGAGCCTGAGGCAGGAGAATTGCTTGAACTCAGGAGGTGGAGGTTGTGGTGAGTCAAGATCACACTATCGCACTCCAGCCTGGACAACGAGAGCAAAACTCTTATCTCAAAAAAAAAAAAAAAAATGATTGAATAAGACTTACTGTTTAATAGCACAACAGGATGAATATAGTCAATAGTAATTTAATTGTACTTTTTAAATTAACTTGTATACTTGAGTTGTTTGCAACTCTATGGATAAATAAACGCTTGAGGTGATGGATACCCATTCTCCATCATGTGTTTTATTTCACATTGCATACCTCCACCAAAACATTTCATGTATCCCAAAATATATGTCTCTACTATGTATCCTCAAAAATTAAACAAAATCCAGCAGGTAATTTTGCCTTTTGATTAAAAAAATGATGCAAAAGCAGCTCCTAGTCAGCTTTTTGGTTGTAAAACAAATAGGCCGGAGTAATAAGGACACATTTACTGGTTTATTTCCAATGATGCTTGGTCCCTGCAGTTAGGAAATACCTTGCCAGTACCAAACTGCCTTTTAAAGTTGTTTCATTATGCCATCCAGAACCTTATGAGTTCAGTGCTGAAAGAGTCAAAGGGGTCTGCCTTGCCTTAAACACGACTTCATTACAACCTCTCGATTGGGGCGTCATAAGGACTTTCAAGCCTCCTACACACTCTGGAAAGAATTAACATCACTATGGAAAAGAACCCAAATAGAACATCATGAGAGTCTAGAAGGATTACATCATTGTTATATACTGTGTTCTTACAATAAAGTAAGATAAAAATTTATTAAGAAAATCATAAGGAAGAGAAATATATTAACTATTTATTAAGTGGGACTAGGTCATTATAAAGATCTTCATCCTGTCATAGGATAGATTGAGAAGAAGGGCAAAGAAAGGTTGGTCTTGCTGTCTCAGGGTTGGCAGAAGCAGAAAAGGTAAAGGAGATGGAAATGAAGGCAAGGGAGGAAGGTCTTTACAGAGATTTGTGGAAATACACTGTAATTTCTGTCTCACTTTTTTTGCTTTCTCATTACCCTCACAGTGATTCTGTATGGTACTAATCTCTTTTCCACCACATGCTTTAGTTTCAGTGCCTGTGGTCACAGAAGGGCTCATGCCATAAAAAGATGTCAAAAGCAGATCTATGACAGATTTTCTGATATCAGCCTGTTTTCTGGCACTGCTTCATCTACACTGTCCTCCTCCTCATCATCTAGCTCTGGTGCAGAAGTACTCATATCTATTAAGTCATCTTCTGTTAACTCTCCTGATGTGATGTATATTAACTCTTTAATTTATCCAAGATCCATACCTTTAAAGACTTCATCTCCCATATCTTTTGCTGTTGTCACAATTCCTTTCATGATTTTCTTGCTGGCTTTGTCATAAATTTCATAAAATCATGCAAAATGCCGTACAAGTTTTCTGTAGCAGGAATTTATTGTTTCAGGCTTGATTTCTTCCACAGCATTTTCTGTAACAATAACATCTTCAATTATGTACAAATTTTCAGCTGTGTGGTTCCTTGGCAATCCTAACCCCCATATTGTTCAAAGTTAAACTCTATACAAGGGAAAAAAAAAGATAAAAACAATGCAAGTATGAGAACTAAATATAGACTAAGAGTGTAAATAATTTTATGCCAATAAACTTCCAAGTTTAGACATACTGGATTCTTTATTAGAAAAACTAAATTTCAAAGCCATCTCAAGAAGAAACAAAAATATTGATAAGTGTGTAACAATTAAATTAAGCGTTCAAAATATTCCCTCAAAAACACTAAGTTCAGATAATTTTGTAGGTGAGTTATTCTAAGAATTTACATCACAGGTATTTTCCTACTTTTACAGACTTCTCCAGGGAATAGAAGAAAGTGAGTATCTGCCTCCTTATCTGAGGCCAGATTTAGGTTACATACTAAAATCAGATGTCAGGAAAAAAATTACAAACAAATCTCAGTGGTAAGTATAGTTGCCAAATTCTGAACAATACATTAGATGTCAAAGCCCAAATATTTATCAAAAGAAAAATTAAAAAAAATCAGAGTATGTAGTAACCAAGATTTACTTACTGCAGGAATTTAAGGCTTGTTTAATGCTAAAAACGTAATACAATTATGTCACTTTAAAAGAATAAACAATAAAAGCTATGTGAACATATTAATAGGTACATAAAAAGTAAAAATAAATAGTATCCATTTATAATAACAAAACTTAGGAAGAGAGGAACATTTATCAAGCCTGAGTCAAGACATTAAACAAAAAGCATACTCCATAATGACACATGAGTGTACTTTTTTTTAATCGTGAAGGAGATTATGATGTCTATTTGCACCATATTATTCAACATTGAGCTAGGAATTCTAGCCACTGCAGTTAAACAAACAAGAAACAATTTTTATGAGAAATGCAGCAGATGAAACTAACTCATTATTTGTAGGTAGTATGATATAGAAAGCCTCTCCCACCCAAATCTGAAGAGAAGTTATTATAATTGTGAATAGAATTTGATAAGATCAGTTAAATAAAAAATGCAGAAATCAATAGCTTTTTTATGACAACTGAGGTAGCTAGAAAATATATCTGAAATAAATATATAAGCACAATAGAAAATAAAATGTGTGAACATTTTATTAAAATAAAGCAATAAAGCTTTACTAAATAAATAGAAATATTATCTTTCTAGTTGTACAATACTTTAAAATGCAGAATTTTTAAAGTTGTACAATACTTTAAAATGCAGAATTACCTCATTTGATTTATATTTTATAAACTTGCTTTGTATATTTCAATGTAAAGGGGAAAAACAAACTTGTAAACCAGTTCACATTCTCCCTGGCAGAACAGATTGGTTCAGGGATAATTGCTGATTATACTGCAATAAATAATTGTAAATACATGTCACTTTGCTAGAGATAGCAAGAAAACCAACATGCTAACAAAATAATATGCTACAACCAAATAAATTATAGCATAATGGAAGAAAAGTAATGAATATTAATCTAAAATAAAGTTAGAATAAAATTAATGAAGGTAAAAACACACTATAAATAATAACAAAAATAAAAGTATTAATATTGTCAATAAAACATTCTAGTTTTTAAAAGATTTTTATTAAGCATATTTCTGTCTTTCTAAAATGAGTTTTTTGACTTATAATAGTTTATTCAGTTTACCAAAGATAAAATATATTTGTATGACAACTAAGAACATTTATATAATTATTTCAGTACTTGGAATTGATTCAATAAAAGCTAAAGCCCTTTGCTCACGCCTGTAATCCCAGCACTTTGGGAGCCCGAGGCGGGCGGATCACGAGGTCAAGAGATCGAGACCGTACTGGTCAACATGGTGAAACCCCGTCTCTACTAAAAATACAAAAAAAATAGCTGGGCGTGGTGGTGCGCGCCTGTAGTCCCAGCTACTCCGGAGGCTGAGGCAGGAGAATTGCTTGAACCCGGGCAGCGGAGGTTGCAGTGAGCCGAGGTCGTGCCACTGCACTCCAGCCTGGCGCCTGGTGATGGAGTGAGACTCTGTCTCAAAAAAAAAAAAAAAATCTATTTAAAAAGTAGATATGCAGCATTATAACTTTAACAGAATAATGATCATTATTAACTGTTAAAATGGTCAGCCAACTGCTATACTAAGAAGGTTGGATAGCAAAGGATTAAGCTTGTTCTCTGAAGACAGCACTGATCCTTTCCTTCTCATGTTCTACCATGGACTAGGAGGGTAAGCCTGAGCAAGTTACTATACTACAGTTCCTTCAACAGAAATATGCTCGTAAGAACAGTACCTCCTCTAACGGTTTTCTCCAGGATGAAATAAGTTAATAAATATAATGATCTTAGGACAATACTTGCTACATATTATCTATAAATGCTAGCTTTTAGCATTACTATACTTAAATGTGGAACTATGAGAGGTAGTGCCATAAAAATAGGAAAGAAAATATTTTACTGTTGCTGCTATAATTATATTACTCACAGTCTATGATACTACAAAGTTTAAAGCCTTCGATTTAATAATTTTTTTAAAACACACGATCACATTAAATATATATAGTAACTATAAGATTTCACCTATATTTCAAAAGTGCTAAAGTGTAAGAAAATATTTTAAGATGTAAACAATATGTTTATATTGGCCTGAAAATTGGCAAGGTATGAAGAATGAAAGGATACATAATTATTCTAAGTTATATAACTTCATGTTTAGTATGCCAAGAAGACTAATTTAAAAATGTGAATTAATAAGAGATAAGAGAAAAATACATATTTGTAAAAATAAAAACATTTGTAATAACTATCAGGCAACTATTAAAAATCACATTTAAAATTATCTGTGAATGATTTAATAGAGGCGATAACATTATGGGAGGAAAAGGATAAGTATAGGCTTGAGAACTGTCAACATTTATTTGCCTTTATTCCAACTCATTAGTCATTTGTTCATTCTTAAAGAGACAGTTATCTATTCACATTATAGCTCTTCTTTTTTATCCCATCTTTTCCTGCTTATTAAAAAGCATATTTATGACATAGTTTCACTTATACTGATGTATGACTAAAAAATAAATCTTTTTTAAGAATAAATGATTTTTTGCAAAAAGGACATGGGACTGATGAAATAGAAAAAAAATAAATCTTGGATATTAAAATTTCTGTTCTTAATTTTTTCAAACTATTTTAATTCCATCTTGGCTGTTTAAAATAAATTAACAGAAGATATAATCTTGCAGTTAACCCTGGTTGTTAGGTTGCATCTTTATTTGTCCCTTTGTTTTTACATAGCTCCCCCCATCTCTCAAATAAAACATCATTGTACCTGTAGTTTGGCATAGAGAACATCCAAGGTATTAAAAAATAATAATGTTCTTGTGGTAGGGTACTTTATATAATTTTAGGTGAAATTATAGGGATTCTACACAAAATATGTTGGCACAATGAGAAAATATCGACATGGATTTGTCATTGAATTAATTTATATTTTGACTAAATCTGATATGATGAGAGTTAAATCTTAACACATGTTACTTTGTAGTACATTGAGCAGTGTCGATGGAATCTAAATTTAATTTTATAAAACTAGGAAAAACCTTGACTACGTATGTGAACTTAAATGCTAGTACAATTATCCCGTTTTAGGTTCAGTGACAAATTAAAGCTGACAAAGTAGGAATGAAATTAACATACTTTGAAATAGAAACATGTTCACTCTAATGAATTAATTTCTACATTCACCTGCCATCTTTCTGTTTCGGCAATAAGAAAGGGAAAATTTTAATGAAGTTAGATGATCCTGTAAACTTCAATACAAAGTGAGTTCACTGATGTGATTATGGTTTCATCATTTCCTCTGTTACAAGACCAATTTTCAAAGATACGTTCATTTTCTGTGAGGATTCCTTAGATGATAATCTTATCTAAAATCTCCATGTAGCAAGGACATAAAATGCATCACATTAGTCTGTTCTACACTCTCATCTAAATAAATGTTTCCTCTGTGCACAGGGCTAAAATAATCTAAACTTGAATTCTATTTGTCTCAAATTGACCCGACTTGTATCTAAGAAAAATCGTTTGAATTAAATTGTAGATGTTATTGTATGCTATCTTAAATTCTTAAAATTAGAAAATGGATGACATAATGTTAATAATTTATGAGTGTTATGAAACATTCAATTTTCTCTGTATATAACTAATTATTAGAAGCACCCTAATGTATTCCATAAAAGGAAAATTAGTGTATTAAAATTATTTTAATTTTTGAAGTCAATTTATTATTAAAATAAGAATTAGTTCCCATTATTTTTATGACTTGAAATTATTACCATAATTCTTTTTTTAAAGCTGTATATATATTTTTTATTATTAGTTTTTTTAATTGTACTTTAAGTTCTGGGGTACATGTGCAGATCATGCAGGATTTTTACATAGGTATACATATGCCATGATGGTTTGTTGCATCCATCTCCCTGTCACCTGCATTAGGTCTTTCTCCTAATGTTATTCCTCCCCAATCCCCACAATCCTTGCTTCCTGCTATCCCTCCCCTAAACCCCCCACCTACCAACACGCCCAATTGTGTGACGTTCCCTCCTTGTGTCCTTGTGATCTCATTGTTCAGCAGCTACTTATGAGTGAGAGCATGCAGTGTTGGATTTTCTGTTTTGTGTCAGTGTGCTGAGAATGATGGTTTCCAGATTCATCCATGTACCTGCAAAGGACATGAACTCAT
The DNA here is from genome assembly GCA_004027835.1 of Alouatta palliata. Lineage (NCBI taxonomy): Eukaryota > Metazoa > Chordata > Mammalia > Primates > Atelidae > Alouatta > Alouatta palliata. Next base: position 37,312 of record PVKV010018758.1, read on the forward strand.
CCTTTTTTATGGCTGCATAGTATTCCATGGTGTATATGTGCCACATTTTCTTTATCCAGTCCATCATTAATGGGCATTTGGGTTGGTTCCAAGACTTTGGTATTGTAAATAGTGCCACAATGAACATACATGTGCATGTGTCTTTATAATAGAACAATTTATAATCTTTGGATATATACCCAGAAATGGGATTCCTGGGTCAAATGGTATTTCTAGTTCTAGATCCTTGAGGAATTGTCACACTGTCTTCCACAATGGTTGAACTAATACACACTCGCACCAACAGAGTAAAAGTCTTCTTATTTCTCCACATCCTCACCAGTGTCTTTTATCTCCAGATTTTTTAATGATTGCCATTCTAACTGGTGTGAGATGTTATCTCAACGTGGTTATGATTTGCATTTCTCTAATGATCAGTGATGATGAGCATTTTTTCATGTTTGTTGGCCGCATAAGTGTCTTCTTTTGAAAAGTGTCTGTTCATGTCCTTCACCCGCTTTTTGATGGGGTTGTTTTTCTCTCATAAATTTGTTTTAGTTCTTTGTAGATTCTGGGTAATAGTCCTTTGTCAGATGGGTAGGTTGCAAAAACTTTTTCCCGTTCTGTTGGTTGCCAGTTCGCTATAATGATTGTTTCTTTTGCTGTGCGGAAGCTCTTAAGTTTAATTAGATCACATTTGTCTGTATTGGCTTTTGTTGTCACTGCTTTTGGTGTTTTAGTCATGAAATCTTTGCCTATGCCTATGTCCTGAATGGTATTGCATAGATTTTTTTTTTTCCCTAGGTGTTTGATGGTGTTAGGTCTTATGTTTAAATCTTTAATCCATCTGTAGTTAATTTTTGTATAAGGTGTAAAGAAGGGGTCCAGTTTCAGCTTTCTGCCCATGGCTAGCTAATTTTTCCAACACCACTTGTTAAACAGGGAATCCTTTCCCCATTGCTTGTTTTTGTCAGGTTTGTTAAAGATCAGATGGTTGTAGATGTGTGGCTTACTTCTGAGGCCTCTATTCTCTTCCATTGGTCTATATCCCTGTTTTGATACCAGTATCATGCTGTTTTGATTACTGTAGCCTTGTAGTACAGTTTAAAGTCAGGTATCATGATGTCTCCAGCTTTGTTCTTTTTGCTTAGGACTGTCTTGGCTATGTGGCCTCTCTTTTGGTTCCATATGAAGTTTAAGGTATTTTTTTTCCAGTTCTGTGAAGAAGGTCAATGTTAGCTTGATGGGGATAGCACTGAATCTATAAATTACCTGGGGCAATATGGCCATTTTCCCAATATTGATTCTTCCTAACCACGAGCATAGAATATTTTTCCATCTGTTTGTGTCCTCTCTTATTTCCTTGAGCAGTTGTTTGTAGTTCTCCTTGAAGAAGTCTTTCATGTCCCTTGTTAGTTGTATTCCTAGGTATTTTATTCTCTTTGTAGCAATTGTGAATGGGAGTTCACTCTTGATTTGGCTCTCTGCTTGTCTGTTATTGGTGTATAGGGATGCTTGTAATTTTTGCACATTCATTTTGTATCCTGAGACTGCTGAAGTTGCTTATCAGCTTAAGGAGATTTTGGGCTGAGACAAGGGGTCTTATAAATATACAATCATGTTTTCTGCAAATAGAGACAACTTGACTTCCTCTTTTCCTAATTGAATACCCTTTATTTATTTTTCATGCCTGATTACTCTGGCTAGAACTTTCAGTACTATGTTGAATTGGAGTGGTGAGAGAGGGCACCCTTGTCTAGTGCCAGTTTTCAAAGGGAATGCTTCCTGTTTTAGCCTATTCAGTATGATACTGGCTGTGGGTTTGTCATAAATAGCTTTTATTGTTTTGAGATATGTTCCACTGATACCTACTTTATTGAGAGTTTTTAGCAAAAAGGGATGTTGAATTTTGTCAAAGGCCTTCTCTGCATCTATTGAGATAATCACATGATTTTTGTCTTTGGTTCTGTTTATGTAATGGATTACATTTATAGATTTGCATATGTTGAACCAGCCTTGCATTCCCAGGATGAAGCCCACTTGATCATGATGGATAAGCTGTTTGATGTACTGTTGCATTTGGTTTTCCAGTCTTTTATTGAAGATTTTTGCATCGATGCTCATCATGAATATTGGCCTGAAATTTTCTATTTTAGTTGTGTCTCTGCCAAGTTTTGGTACCAGGATGATGTTGGTCTCATAAAATGAGTTAGAGAGGATTCTCTCTTTTTGTATTGTTCGGAATAGTTTCAGAAGGAATGGTACCAGCTCCTCTTTGTATGTCTGGCAGAATTTGGCTGTGATCCCATCTGGACCTTGAATTTTTTTGGTTGGTAGGCTATTAATTGCTGCCCCAACTTCAGACCTTGTTATTGGTCTATGCAGGGATTCAACTTCTTCCTGGTTTAGTCTTAGGAGGGGTAAGTGTCCAGGAATTTATCCATTTCTTCCAGATTTACTGATTTATGTGCATAGAGTTGTTTGTAGTAATCTCTGATGGTAGTTTGTATTTCTGTGGAATTAGTGGTGATATCCCCCTTATCATTTTTTCTTGCATCTATTTGATTCTGCTCTCTTTTCTTTGTTATTAGTCTGGCTAGCAGTCTTTCTATTTTGTTGATCTTTTCAAAAAAACAGTTCCAGAATTTATTAATTTTTGAAGGGTTTTTTTTTTGTGTGTCTCTGTCTCCTTCAGTTCTGTTCTGATCTTAGTTCTTTTAATTGTGATAATAGGGTGTCAATTTTAGATCTTTATTTACTTCTCATGTGGGCATTTATTGTTATAAATTTCCCTTTAGACACTGTTTTAAAAATGTGTCCCAGAGATTCTGATACATTGTATCTTCATACTCATTGGTTTCAAAGAACATCTTCATTTCTGCCTCTGTTTCATTATTTATCCAGTAGTCATTCAGGAGCAGGTTCTGAAGTTTCCATATAGTTCTGCGGTTTTGAGTGGGTATCTTAATCTTGAGTTCTAATTTCATTGCCCTGTGGTCTGAGAGACTGGTGTTTATGATTTCTGTTCTTTTGCATTTGCTGAGGAGTGATTTACTTCAAATTATGTGGTCAACTTTAGAGTAAGTGTGATGTGATGCTGAGAATAATGTATATTCTGTGTATTTGGGGTGGAGAGTTCTGTAGATGTCTATTAGGTCCTCTTGGTCCAGATCTGAGTTTAAGTCCTGGATATCCTTGTTAATTTTCTGTCTCGTTGATCTGTCTAATACTGACAGTGGAGTGTTAAAGTCTCCCACTATTATTGTGTGGAGTCTAAGTCTCTTTGTAGGTCATTAAGAACTTGCTTTATGTATCTGGGTGCTCCTGTATTGGGTGTGTATATATTTAGGATTGTTAGCTCTTCTTGTTGCATTGATCCTTTTACCATCATGTAATGTCCTTCTTTTTCTCTTTTGACCTTTGTTGGTTTAAAGTCAATTTTATCAGAGACTAGGATTGCAATGCCTGCTTTTCTTTTGCTTTCCATTTGCTTGGTAAATCTTCTTCCATCCCTTTATTTTGAGTCTGTGTGTGTCTCTGCACATGAGATGGATCTCCTGAATACAGCACACTGATGGGTCTTGGCTTTTTATCCAATTTGCCAGTCTGTGTCTTTTGATTGGGGCATTTAGCCCATTTAATTTCAGGTTAATATTGTTACATGTGAATTTGATCCCACCACTTTGATGCTAGCTGATTGTTTTGCCCATTAATTGATGCAGTTTCTTCATTGTGCTGATGGTCTGTACCATTTGGTATGTTTTTGCAGTGGTTTGTATCGGTTGTTCCTTTTCATGTTTAGTGCTTCCTTCAGAAGCTCTTGTAAGGCAGACCTGGTGGTGACAAAATCTCTCAGCAATTGCTTGTCCATAAAGGATTTTATTTCTCCTTCATTTATGAAGCTTAGTTTGGCTGGATATGAGATTCTGGGTTGAAAGTTCTTTCTTTAAGGATGTTGAATATTGGCCCCTACTCTCTTGTGGCTTGTAGGGTTTCTGCCAAGAGATCCACTGTGAGTCTGATGGGCTTCCCTTTGTGGGTAACCCGACCTTTCTCTCTGGCTGCCATTAGGATTTTTTCCTTCGTTTCAACCCTGGTGAATCTGATGATTATGTGCCTTAGGATTGCTCTTCTTGAGGAATATCTTTGTGATTTTCTCTGGATTTCCTGGATTTGAATGTTGGCCTGCCTTGCTAGGTTGGGAAATGTCACCTGGATAATATCCTGAAGAGTGTTTTCCAGCTTGGATTCATTCACTTCATCACATTCAGGTACACCAATCAAGCGTAGATTAGGTCTTTTCATATAATTCCATATTTCTTGGAGGCGTTGTTTATTTTCACTCTTTTTTCTCTAATCTTGCCTTCTCATTTTATTTCATTGATTTGATTTTCAATCTCTCATATCCTTTCTTCTGCTTGATCAATTCACCTATTTCAGCTTGTGTATACTTGGCGAGGTTCTCATGCTATGTTTTTTAGCTCCATCAAGTCATTTATGTTCTTCTCTAAGCTGATTTTTCTTGTTAGCATTTGGTCTAATCTTTATTCAAGATTCTTAGTTTCTTTGCATTGGTTTAGAACATGTTCCTTTAGCTCACAGAAGTTTGTTATTACCCACCTTCTGAAGCCTGCTTCTGTCAATTTGTGAAACTCATTCTCCATGCAGTTTTGTTCCCTTGATGGTGGCAAGTTGTGAACCCTTTGGAGAAATAGAGGTGTTCTGGTTTTTGGTTATTTCAGCATTTTTGCGCTGGTTCCTTCCCATTGCCATGGATTTATCTACCTTTGGTTTTAGATGTTGGTGACTCTTGGATGGGGTCTCTGAGTGGGTGTTCTTTCTGTTGATGTTGAAGCTGTTTCTTTCTGTTTTTTTTTTTTTTTAGTTTTCCTTCTAATAGTCAGGCCCCTCTGCTGCAGAACTGCTGGAAGTCCATTCCAGACCCTGCTTGCCTGGGAATCACTTGCAGGGGGCTGCAGAACAGCAGGAATTGTTACCTGTTCCTTCCTCTAGTAGCTTGGTCCTAGAAGGGTACCTGCCAGATGTCAGCCAGAGCTCTCTTGTATGACATGTCTCTTTGGATACACGGGGGTCAGGGAGCCACTTGAGGAGGCAGTCTGTCCCTTATCAGAGCTCAAGTGCTGTGCTGGGAGCTCAGTTGCTCCCTTCACAGCTGCTGAGCAGGGATATTTAAGTCTACTGCAGCAGAACTCACAAACACCCCTTTTCCCAGGTGCTCTGTCCGGGGAAGGTGGGGCTTTATTTATAAGTCCTTGACTGGCTGCTGCCTTTTTTCAGAGATGCCCTGCCCAGCAAGGAGGGGATCTAGTCACAGTGACTGCAGAGGCATTGCTGAGCTGCTGTGGGCTCCGTCCTGCTGCTGTGTAAACTTCCTTGTGATTTTGTTTACATAGGCAAGGTTAGAACTGCCTCAGTAATGGCGGACACCCCTCCCCAATAGAGTTGGACTGTCCCAGTTGAGCTCAAACTACTGTGCTGGCTGGGAAAATCTCAAGCCAGTTGGTTTCAGTTTGCTGGTCTTTGTGTGGGTGGGACCTGTCAAGCCAGATCACTTGGCTCCTTGCCTTGAGCCCCCTTTTTTTCAGGGTAATGGGTATTTCTGTCTCACAGGCATCCCAGGCATCAACTAAAACAGCCACCCAGTTTTGTGCTGGAAACCCTGAGTGCCAGCTAAAATGGCTGCCCAGTTTTGTGCTTGAAAGCTGTCACACTGGCATTGTCGGCTCTGGTGCGAATCTCCTGGTCTGTGGGCTGTAAAGACCATGAGAAAAGCACAGTATCTGAGCTGGAGTGCCAGAGTGCTGGGAAAAGTCGCTAATTACCTCCTTTGGATAGGATATGGGGTCCTTTGGTCCCTTGCACTTCCTGGGGGAGGCAGCTCCCCACCCTGCCTCGGTTTGCCCTCCCTGGGCTACATGCACTGTCCAACCAGTCCCATTGAGTTGAACCTGGTACCTGAGTTGGAAATGCAGAGATCATTCACCTTCTGTGTTGCTCTTGCTGGGAACTGTGCTCTGGAACTGTTCCTATTCAGCCATCTTGGGGGAAGTCTCATTATTACCATAATTCTTAAGATGATGATTTAAAAGGTAATTTCTTCATATATTTATTAGCTTGTTTTTATCCTAGAAACTTTAAGTAATGAAAAAACTAAACATGGAATATAATTTTCCTGTCATTTCTCATTGAGTTAATATTTTAGATGTTAGTGCATTTATCTTTTTTTTTTTTTTATATATACTTTTTATTGCATTTTAGGTTTGGGGGTACATATGAAGAACATGCAAGATTGTTACATAGGTACACACATGGCAGTGTGATTTGCTGCCTTCCTCCCCATCACCTGTATCTGGTATTTCTCCCCATGCTATCCCTCCCCAACTCCCCACCCCCTGCTGTCCCTCCCCTTTTCCCCCCCAACAGACCCCAGTGTGAGATGCTCCCCTCCCTGTGTCCATGTGTTCTCATTGTTCAACACCCATCTATGAGTGAGAATATGCGGTGTTTGGTTTTCTGTTCCTGTGTCAG
>PVKV010018759.1:0-19752 GCA_004027835.1 Alouatta palliata
ATCACGAGGTCAAGAGATCGAGACCATCCTGGTCAACGTGGTGAAACCCCGTCTCTACTAAAAATACAAAAATTAGCTGGGCGTGGTGGCGTGCGCCTGTAGTCCCAGCTACTCGGGAGGCTGAGGCAGGAGAATTGCTTGAACCCAGGAGGCGGAGGTTGCGGTGAGCCGAGATCGCGCCATCGCACTCCAGCCTGGGCAACAAGAGCGAAACTCCGTCTCAAAAAAAAAAAAAAAGAAGAAGAAAACGGACTCATACTTGACCACGGAAGTGAAAAGTGCAGCTTAAACAGAGGCTTTCTTTCCTTTCCAGTTTCAGTTCTGATGTTTAAAGCAGCCCCTCTGAGGAGGTACAGCTCCCTGTTTCAGTCTCTCAAAGAGCTGGAAGTATCCTAAAACAATGTTCATGGCATACTTCCTTGAAATTCATCACAGACAAGACAAGTAGTGAAAGCCTATATTCTGATTTTGTCTCAAAGGAACAAGAGAGAAACAAAAAACCTAATATTGCATGTTCTTGCTTATAAGTGGGAGTTAAACACTGGGTACACATGGACACAAAGATGGGAGCAACAGACACTGGGACTCCTGAAGGGGGAAGGGAAGGAGGAGGCGGTAAGACCTAAAGAATGCCCAGTGGGTACTATGTTCACTGTCTGGATGGCAGGATCAAGAAAAGCCCAAACCCCAACATTACACAATACCCTTGTTTTTTTTGTTCATTTTTTTGTTTTGTTTTGTTTTGAGACTGAGTCTCACTCTATCACCCAGGCTGGAGTGCAGTGGCACAATCTTGGCTCACTGCAACCTCCGCCTCCCGGGTTCAAGCAATTCTCGTGCCTCAGCCTCTTGAGTAGTTGGCATTATAGGTGCCTGCCATCACGCCCAGCTAAGTTTTGTATTTTTAGTAGAGAGAGAGTTTCACCATGTTGACCAGGCTGGGTTTGAACTCCAACCTCAAGTGATCTGCCTGCCTTAGCCTCCCAAAGTGCTAGGATTACAGGCATGAGCCACTGTGCCCAGCCACAGTATACCCCTGCAGCAAACCTGTACGTGTATCCCCGGAATGTAAAAGAAAAAAACAAAACACAAAAGAGAGAAAAAAAAAAAGAACGAACAGGAAATCTGATAAAATACCAAGTTTGAGCTTTCTTCCCCAAGCTAAATGAATGATATTATTTTTACCTCCTTTTAACACTGGTTTTGGTCTTTAAAAATCATGCGTTATATTTTACAAGAACAGTCAGTCTTTTTCGAGTCACCCATCTGGACTTTCACTAGAAAAAGGCATTCATGTACACATAATAGTAGGCAAACAATTTACAAATATGCTTAGTGAAAATGTAAAGAAATACAAGGGAACGAAGAAGACAAAATTCAAGAAAGTGGTTAACTGTGGTGGAGAGGGAAAGGGTTAAAACCAGAAGGCAGTTCACATAGGTTTAAATTGTACTGGCAAGGATTTGTTAAACTTAGTGATAGGTACGTAAACGCATTTCGCTCTTTAGAACTTCTTGTGTATCACATTTTTAAATATTGCTCAAAGTTTTTAAAACCTTGTTTTAAAATAAGGAGGTACTGCTCAATAGAAAAGTATAGTATAATCTAGTTTACAAGAACCCGGGGTTCTAAATCAGTAGCCAAGGGCTGAACCTCGCCAGGAGTGTTTGGCTTGGACAGCACTGTGTTTGGTTTTGCTTTGCTTTTTCATTGTAATCTAAATGCCTTGAGGCAGGATATGCGCTCTTTAATTAGCCAGAGTTGCCACCATTTTCTTTACAGTAAACGGGAGTCTTTTAAAAACTGGAAGTCTCACACATTGCTGGTGGGAATGTAAAACAGTGCAGCAGCTTTGGAAACCAGTTTGGCAATTCCTCAAAATGTTCAGAATACCGTTATCATATGACCCAGAAGCATTCCATAACTAGAAATGAATCTAAGAAAAATGAAAACGCATGTCCACACAAAGACTTGTGCACAAGCTGCATTATCCACGAAGCCAAAAGAGTAGAAACAATCCAAATGGCCATCAACTGATCAATGGATCAACAACATGTGATACAACAGACTACTATTCCATCATAAAAAGCAATGCAGTCTTGGTAAATGCTATGAAACAGATAAATCTCAAGAACATGATGCTAAGCAGAAGAAGCCAATCACAGAAGACCACATCATGCACAATTTCATGATTAGGAAATGTCCAGAACAGGCAAATCTCACATCTACAGAGAGAGAAAATGGATTAATTAACAGGGTGATAAAAATGACGTACAAGCAGATACCGGTGCAGGTGGCACAACTCCGTCATAAAACCACTGAACGATTCACTTTACAGGGGTGAACAGTACTGTATTACTATTATATCTCAATAACTCTTTTAAAAAATAAACCAGGGGCATCTATTTAGTTCTTACAAGCTTATAAACTGGATTAAATCCCTCAAATTGTGGTCTGAGGACTCTTGGGGGGTTCCCCACAGCTCTTCAGAGAGTCTGGAGGTCATGATTATTTTCTTAACAATCCTAACGCATCTGCCCTTCCTCACTATGCTGACATTTGTGCTGGTGGCACGAACATGATGGAGGGGAAACTGCTGGTGCCCTGGGCATGAAGACACCACAGCAAAGCAGCATTGAGGGGAAGAAGGTAATTCCAAAAAGATACCAGTTGTTCTAACAGTATAAAGCAGTGTGGCTCTGCATGAGCAAGTAAGTGATAAAATGTATCATGTGTATCCAGGATTTTACACAGAAGAACTAGACGGATCTTGCAGATTCAAGTATTTCAGTCACTAGAGTGTTCCAAGCAGCGGTGTGGAATAGGGAGAGTTCATCATTTATCTTTTCCATATTTGACAAAAACGTGCGTTCATTATTATCCTATGTTCACAGCAATATTTTCACCTGGTTTTTCAATTAGTTGATACTAAGAAGAGTGGATTGCTGAGATTAATGTTTTTTTCACTGTAACCATAGAATCAGAGGTCCTGCCTGTCTCCTTAAGAGATAGCATGTCCCAAGACCCCATTCAACATTAAGCAAACTAAGTTTCTGACCTCTCAAAGCTGAAATTTCTCTGTAACTAGGTAATTTCAATACTCAAGTATTGAATTGAATACATTTTGGCTTAAAAATTTAGTAACTGGCTGGGTGTGGTGGCTCATACCTGCAATTTCAACACTTTGGGAGGCTGAGGCAGGCAGATCACTTGAGGTCAGGAGTTCGAGTCAAGCCTAGCTAACATGGCAAAACCCCATCTTTACTAGAAATACAAAAAAACAGCTGGGCCTGGTGACGGGTGCCTGTAATCCCAGCTACTAGGAAGGCTGAGGGAGGAGAATCTCTTCAACCTGGTGGAGGGGGGGACAGAGGTTGTAGTGAGCCAAGATCGTGCCATTTCACTCCAGCCTGGGCAACAGAGCAAGACTCAGTCTCAAAAAAAAAAAAAAAAAAAAAAAAAAAAAAGCAGCACAACAATTAGATTAGCCAGGCATGGCGGTGCACACCTGAGGTCCCAGCTACTTGGGAGGCTGAGGTGGAAGGATCACTTGAACCAGGCAGGCAGAGGTTGCAGTGAGCAGAAATGGCGCCACTATACTCCAGCCTGGGCAACAGAGCAAGACCTGGCTCAAAAATAAAATTAAAATGTAATAACTTGGCCAGGTGTGGTGGCTGATGTCTGTAAACCCCAGCACTTTGGGAGGCCAAGGTGGGTGGATCACTTAAGGTCAGGAGTTCAAGAACAGCCTGGCCAACATGGCAAAATCCCATCTCTACTAAAAATACAAAAATTAGCCAGGTGTGGTGGTGCATGCCTATAATCCCAGCTACTTGGGAGACTGAAACACTAGAATCTGGGAGGTAGAGATCGCAGTGAGCTGAGATTCTACCACTGCACTCCAGCCCGGGCAACAGAAAGAAATTCTGTCTCAAAAAAAAGGATTAATTTTATGAAGTTATATTATAGTTCAATGAAGGCAACATGGACTACAACTTAAATACAGGACATAACAGTAACAGTAATAATAAAAGTAATAGCTCGTGCATAGGGTTTACTATGCACCAGGCATTATCACTTGACACATTTTACTGGAATCCTCTTAACAACCTTATAGGCCAGTACTATAATATTCTCCCCTTAGCAAATGAGCAAACTGAGGCAGAGGAGAATTAAATAAGTTGCCCAGGGTCACACACATTAAATGGTGGAGGTGAGATTCAATCCAGGATGCCTGACTCTGAAGTCGGTGATCTTAATCTCCCATTGACCTTGTACTATGAATTTTCTGAATTTTAAATATCTTAACGTTTCAAAACAGTTTTGAAATTCCATATAGAACAGACCAAAAATGCTTCCCAAATCTCCATGACTAAGCACTTAAACTTCAAGTGGCTTACCTATTCATTTAAGCAGCATTTCAAGTAGTTTTAGTAAACATCAAATCATTATGACATTTTCAGTTTACGTAAAATTAATCAGAAAAATACATAAACCAATGTTTTCAAATTTATAAATGATCACTTTTAAAAGCATAACTTGAGTTTTAAAATATATATTTAAAATTAGTCATGGTTTTACAGTAATACAATCAGTTATTAGAAAAAGGATGCTGTAGCTTTTAAAGGAAAAATATTAAATTGAGCCTCTGATGGTTCAAATCACTTTCACGTTAATTTCAAATCTCTGGCTCTCCAGTTACAAATATAGGTAATATAAAAATCATACCTTGTTTTATGGATTAGTCTGTTATTCTACAAGCTAGACAATAATTAACCTCATATCGTTAATAAAATCCAGCTTTCAATTTATGCTTTTCTTCCTATTTTTCCTCAAATTTAATGAAGTCAACATATACCACTGTACTGCTATATTCCAAATTTCTGTTTTCTCTTTTCACCTTGATATTAAATTCAAAGAAAAACTACTTCTGGCCAGGTACGGTGGTTCACACCTGTAATCCCAGTATTTTGGGATGTCAAGGCAGGCAGATCATTTGAGGTCAGCAGTTCAAGACCAGCATAGCCAACATGGTGAAACCCTGTCTCTGCTAAAAACAGAAAAATTAGCTAGGCATGGTAGTGCATGCCTGTAATCGCAGCTACTCAGGAGGCTGAGGCAAGAGAATCACTTGAGCCTGGGAGGCAGAGTTTGCTCAGCCGAAATGGCACCCCTGCACTCCAGACTGGGCAACAGAGTAGACTGTGCCTCAAAAAGAAAAAAGAAAAACTGCTTCTCCTGATGTAGTCTCTTGACATGCTAGTAACATTCTGTTTCTTATCTGGATGCCACTTATATAAGGAGCGTGTTCACTATGAAAATTCATCAAGGTGTGTATTTTGCTGGATATGTCTCTACATCAGTAACAACCTCCCCATATACAGAACACTTTGCAAGATCTTTTAAAAATCACTAACTAATTTGATCTTTGGGAAAAAGACCTTTGTAAAACACGTAAGACAGGTTCAAAAAAATTAACAATAATTTGCTACAATAACATTATGAAGGATTTGATTTCAGATTTCCTCACTCCAAATCCAGTGCTCTTTTCAACTCAATTAGACTCAACTCAAAAGAACATCTGCAGAGTGCCAAATACAGCACAGTTTCTAGAAGGATTTATGAAGCATCTACTTTGCACAAAGCCTCAAGTCAGACGTCTTTCACCGGTCTCTCCACTTTCAGGGACAGAAACATTTTTGATACAGCTGATCTCCATAAAAGTCAGCCTATCCCCACTCTGACCCATTCTCTACATTGTCAATCAACAACTTTTCCTAATCCACCTTGATCCTCAATGATATTACTCAAAAACTGTCAACAACAAACTCTTCCTGACAAAAATACAGGCCAAACTTCCTCGTCTGCTCTCCAGGTCTTCTGTAATCTGATCCCAGCTCATTTACTGTCCTCCATTTACTACGAAAACCACAAATAATCTTTTCCTGCCCCAAATTCATGTTCTTCCCTTGCCTTCTGTTCATACTACCATCCACATCTAGAAATTATGCTTAAATATTCCTCAGCCCCTGACAGGGTCTCTTTCCCCAAAGACGTCAAAATCCACTGTACAGCTGGAACAATCCAAAACAATCTATAATCATTAAATTAGGTAGGACAAATTATAGCTGACAGGTATTTAAGGCAAGAAATCACTGAGGGCTGCAGGCACACCTTCATGCAGATAGCACTTGAAATGGGTGCTTTGACAGACAGCATTTTAACTGGCAGAAGTAAAAGCCAAAACTCATGCTAAGGAACCGATTAACATCCTACCTGATCCTCCAGCCAGCTGCACCGCCTTCAAGAAGGCTTCCTCAATTGCTTCTCAACATAACACTCACTCTCCTCCCCTCTCTGTGCTTCTAATACAATTACTACCTCTAATACTCATTCAGGGACCTTGTCTTCCCATATTATAGACTTCATCTCTTCACCTTGAGTACAGGATCACAGAAGAGAGCACTATGTCTCTACAGGGTAGGCATTTGGTATCTGTTCAATGCAACTTAATTCAGCAGCCACAGTTGCTTCCAGTTACTTAAAAATCCACTGAGCACAGCACCATTGCTTCACTTACCGGGCATCCCCTTTGGAAAGATTCGTATTTACAGGATTAAGAATAACTTTGTTTGCATCCACATCCACCACACATCTGGTATGCAAGTCAATCTCTGCGGACAAACAACAAAAAAAATAGTCAATTAAAAAAATATGTCAGAAAAGGCATTTGACAAAAATTCAATACTCTTTCATAATGCAAACATTCAGTGAAGTAAGAGTAAAACAAAAAAGAACTTCCTCCACCTGATAAGGAGCACCAAGAAAAACCCACAGCTAACATCACACTTAACAATGAAGGGCTGGGTGGCTTCCCACCCTATATCAGGAGTGAGACAAAGATGTCTGCTACCCAATTTCTCCTCACTACTGTACTAGAAATTCTAGTCAGGGCAGTTAGGCAAGAAAAATTAACAACAGGCATCCAGACTGGAAAGGAAGAAATAAATCCTAAGACAGAGAAAATCCTAAGGAATCCACTAAAAATCTGAAAATAAACAAGTTATGCAGAATACACCAGCAATGAAAAATCTGAAAATGAAATTAAGCAAACAATTTCATTTATAATAGCATCAAGAATATCAAAATACTTAGGAATAAATGTAAAAGAAATGCAAGACTTGTACACTGAAAATCCTGAAACCTTGTTGAAAGAAATTCAAGACTTGTGAGGTATATCCCAATTACCCTGATTTAATCATTATACACACTGTATACACGTACCAAAACATCACATGTGGCCGGGTGCAGTGCCTCACACCTGTAATCCTAGCACTTTGAGAGGCCGAGGTGGGCGGATCATTTGAGGTCAGGAGTTCCAGAACAGCCTGTACAACATGGTGAAACCCAGTCTCTACTAAAAATACAAAAATCAGCTGGGAGTGGTGATGGGCGCCTGTAATGCCAGCTACTCAAAAGGCTAAGGCACGAGAATCTCTTGAACTCAGGAGGCACAGGTTGCAGTGAGCTGAGATCATGCCACTGAACTCCAGCCTGGGAGATGAGCGAAACCTTGTCTCAAAAAAAAAAAAAAGAAGAAAAACAAAGAAGAGTATATGTACCCCAAAAATATGTACAACTATATCAGTTAAAAACAAAAAAACATGTTTAAAAAATTGAAGACTTAAATAAACCAGAAGACATTGCATGTTCATGAATTGAAAGAAAATACTGTTAAGATGACAATACTCCGCAAATAGATCTACAAGATTCAAGGCAACCCTATCAAAATCTCAACTAGCTTTTTTACAAAAATCAACAAAACAAGGTCTTACAATCCATATGGAAACGCAAAACATTCAGAATAGATGAAAATCTTGAAAAAGAGGGCATAACTCTCCCATTTCAAAACTTACTGCAAAGCCACAGTAATCAAGACAATGTGGTACTTATACAAGGAAAGACATATACAAATTAACAGAATAGAATTCAGAGTCCAGAAATATATACTGTCACATTTATGGTCAATTGATTTTGACAAGGGTGCCAAGACAACCCACTGGACAAAGAATCGTCTTTTCAACAAATAGCAGTGAGACACTGGACATCCACATGCAAAAGAATGAAGTTGGATCCCTACCTCACACCACATTCAAAACTCCAAACAGATCAAAGAGCTAAATATAAGAACTAAAACCATAAAGTTATTAAAACAATACATAAGTATATATCCACATGGCTTTGGGTTAGGAAATGAACACCCAAAACACAGACAACAACAACAAGATAAACCAGACCTCATCAAAATTAAAAACTCTGGGGCCAGACAGGGTGACTCATGCCTGTAATCCCATAACTTTGGGAGGCTGAGATGGGAGGATCACCTAACTCCAGGAGTCCAAGACCAGCCTAGGCAACATAGTGAGATCCCCATCTCTAAAAACAAACAAAAAAATTAGCCAGGTATAGTGGTACATGCCTATAGTTCCAACTACTGGGAAGGCTCAGGTAGGAGAATTCTTTGAGTCCAGGAGTTCAAGGTTGCAGTGAGCTATGATTATACCACTGCACTACAGCCTGGGTGAAAAAGAACCTGTCTCTAAAAACAACAACAAAAAATTTTTAATTAAAAACTTGTATGCTTCAAAGGACACCATCAACAGTGGAAAAGAGAATCAAAAAAGTATTTGCAAATCATATATCTAATAAGGAACCTCCATCACAATATATAAAGAACCCTTACAACTCAATAATAAAAACATAAATAGGCGGGGTGCAATGGCTCACGAATGTAATCCCAACACTTTGAGAGGCCAAGTTGGGAAGATTGCTTCAGCTCAGGAGTTTGAGACCAGTCTAGGCAACACAGAGACCCTGTCTCTACAAAAAAAAAAAAAATTAATACCCAGGCATGGTGGTGGGAGCCCGTGGTCCCAACTACTCAGGAGGTTGAGGAGGGAGGATGGCTTGGGGCAGAGAGGTCAAGGCTGCAGTGAGCTGTGATGGCACCCTGCATTCCAGCATAGGTAACAGAGTAAGACCCTGTCTAAAAAAAAAAAACACAAATTTTTAAATAGGCAAAGAAAGTGAACATGTATCTTTCCAAAACAGATACAAAAATGGCCAATGAGCACAAGAAAAGATGTTCCATATCATTCAACATTGGAACACAAATCAAAACCACAATGAAATACCACCTCGCACCCACTGCGATAATTATCATCAAAAAGATCATCACAAGGGTTGGCAAGGATGTGGCGTAATTAGAACCCTTACACATTACTGGTGAGAATGTAAAATGGTGCAGTCACTTCGGAAAACAGTCCAGCAGCTCCTCAAAAAGTTAAACAGCATTACCATCTGATCCAGCAATTTCACTCCTAGATATGTATCCCAGAGAACACAAAACTTGTGCACAAATGTTCACAGCACCATTATTTGGATACTCATCACAGCCAAAAAGTCGACAAAACCCAAACGTCCATCAACTGACAAATGGGTAAATGTGGTATATCCCTAGTGCAGAAGACTACTAAGCAATAAAAAGGAATGAAGAACTGTATCAGTCCATTTTCACAATGCAATAAAGACATACTAGAGACTGGGCAATTTACAAAAGAGGTTTAATGGACTCACAGTTCCATGTGGCTGGAGAGGCCTCACAATCATGACAGAAGGCAAAAGGCACACCTCACATGGCAGAGAAGAGTAGAGCCAAGAGAAAGGGGTTTCCCCTTACAAAACCAGCAGATCTCGTGAGACTTATTCACTACCATGAGAACAGTATGGGAGAAACTGACCCCATGATTCAATTATCTCCCACTGGGTCCCTCCCACAACACAAGGGAATTATGGGAGCTGTAATTCGAGATGGGATTTGGGTGGGGACACAGCCAAACTATATAAAAAACTGATACAAGCTACACAGTGAATGAAGCTAACACTAAGTGAAAAAATCCAGTCATCAAAAAACATACATTGTATGATTCCACCTACTTGAAATACCCAGAACAGGGAAATCTATAGAGACAAAATAAATTAGTGTTGTCTAGGGTCAAGGAGTGACTGCTAACAGGTACGGTTTTCTTTCAGGGGCGATGAAAATGTTCTGAAATCGATTATGCTGATGGCTGTACACTATGAGCATACTGAAAACACTGAATTGGTTGACTTGTATGGCGAGTGAATTCTGTCTACATACAGCTGTTTTTAAAAAATATTGGCCATGGCTTGTTTATGTTCTCATACGTTTATATTCTTATATTTTTCTGACCCAAAGTATGAAGCTGTTTCTGTTTGTCCTATCTCCACTATAAAAAGATAAGCTCTTCTGGGCACGGTGGCTCACGCCTGTAATCTCATCACTTTGGGAGGCCAAGACGGGTAGATCACTTGAGGTCAGGAGTTCGGGACCAGCTTGGCCAACATGGTGAAACTCCATCTCTACTAAAAATACAAAAACTTAGCCAGGTGTGGTGGCACAGGCCTGTAGTCCCAGCTACTCGGGAGGCTGAGGCAGGAGAATCACTCGAACCCGGGAGGCAGAGGTTGCAGTGAGCAAAGATGATGCCACTACACTCCAGCCTGGGCAACAGAGTGCGATTCTGTCTTTAAGAAAAAAAAAAAAAAAAAGATAAGCTCTAAAGGAAGGAAAAATACCATGTCAGAGTTATTCTGTATTTCCTAAAGAACCTTGGCCAAATGTCAATGTCATATTCATTATAACTTAAGAGTGTTTCCACTGTCAAGAAAGGTTATTGTTTTTTTCCCACTTTAACTCATATAATTAAGCCAAAGGCAAAAAAGCAAAACAAAACAAAAACTTCCTGCCCTGTGCTGGCCAAAACTTAACTTTTCTCACATCAGTTATTTTACATTTATTCTTAAATACATATTCAAGAAGTACCAAGTAGCTAGTGGTCTTTCTTTTAGCCAATACATTTTTCAAGCAAATAGCAAAGAGAATCAAAAGGAAAACTTTAGAGCTATATAACCCAAAAAAGACAAATCTGTTCTATTGTGGTCAACTAGCATTAAAGTCTATTTCTAATGTTTTGTGTTTAATTCCACTCTAGACTATCACAGAAATGCTACAAGAAAGTCTCAGCCACACTGTAACAACTTTTCAAACAGGCAGTTTTACCTCTTCACTTTCTCAGGCCCAGAGGTCCAAGAGAGTTTCTTAAAACCACTGCTTAACGGAATCAGACCGTATTGTATCGGCTGGCTCCTCATGGTCAAATCCACATCACATACAAGTACATTATCAACCCCTGGGAAATCTACTGTGACTCACCACCCAACACAAAGTTAGTCATGAGTTTGTGGCAAGAACATTTGGTCCTCGCAGAACTGCAAGTGTAGTTCTCATACAGAATACATCTAGAACGCAGGCCTGAAAAAAATGGGTACTTAATCAAACATTTCTCCCACAATAGTGCAGTTCCTTCATTTCAAGTTATCTTGAATTAAGAAGGAAGCCAAATGCTGTCCTTCAGTATTCACATTTCCTTCCTCTCCTCTTAACTGCTTCTCCCCCTCTGCTACCCCCTACCATGTATGTCATCAGATAAAACAAAAACTTGGAAGAATTAAAGGGTATGATTAAGGAACCAACCCCTGGAAAATCCAATATAATACAAAAAAATCATTTCGTAACTAATACAACAAATCTAAACTCATTTTATCCTAGAGATAGCAACTTACGTGTAACATCCATCAAAGATGGCCTTTAATATGTAAACAACTATCTTCACTATTTCACTCAATCTTTTTTGTCTAATAAAATTCCCACTCCAAACCTGTTGACTGAAGGCTATTAAGAGAAGGCTTTTCAAAGGACTGTTGAGAATATGTGTACAAGTAGAACATCTAGGACACACACCCAAACAAACGCAGTGAGATTTGAAGCAAGTTTAAGGGTCAGATATATGAAAAGCATTTGAATATGAAATGCATTTTAATGTAAAATGCTAGTGTACCATCAAATGTTACTAGTCGGTTGAATTAAACTGTATTACTACAGATTTTAAATATGACACATTCGCCACTGAAAACTTCTTGCTGATAAAGTGCTTAGAAAGCAAAGTAGTGGCATACACAACGTGGTGAAAGCACGTCCATACAGAAAAATACAAAAATTAGCCGGGTGTGGTGGTGGATGCTTGTAACCCCAACTACTTGGTAGGCTGAGACAAGAGAATCACTTGAACCCAAGAGGCAGAGGTTGCAGTGAGCCAAGATCATGACACTACACTCCAGCCTGGGTGACAGAGGGAATCCCTGTCCAGAGGGAAAAAAAAAGAATGCAAAACAGTGATTAAATAACAGTTACAAATTTAAGGCTTAAATTTAGTCTGGAAAAACAAAAAACACCTACTAAAAATCCAAAAGATAAACACGTTTCTCCTGGTTTAGAATACTACTCAATTAAAAAGAGCCTAGCTGCTACACACTGCCTTTGTAAAAACAGCACTAAAGTGTACCAGTGTTCACAGCAGCATTATTACAATAGCTAAAATGTAGAAGCAACCTAAGCACTCATCAACAAATGAACAAATAAACAAAATGTATACACATACAGTGGCAAGGCATTCAGCCTTAAAAAGGAAGGAAATTCTGACATACCACAACATGAATGAACCTTGAAGACATCATGCTAAGTGAAATAACCAAGTCGCAAAAGGACTATGATTCCACTTATATGAGGTACCTAGAGTAGTCAAATTCAGAGACACAATGTAGAATGACAGTTACCAGGGTTTGGGGGAAAATGGGAAAGGGGAGATGTTAATTAATGGAGATGGAGTTTCAGTTTTACAAGATGAAAAAAGTTCTGTGACTAGATGGTTGTGACAGTGATACAACAATGTGAAATGTACTCAATGCTACTTAACTGTGCACTTAAAAGGCACAGAGTAAACAGTATATTGTATTTCACAATAAAAAAATATAGAACTCAATACTCATTATAAGTAACACATGAACAACAGTTCATAGTGAAGTCTAAAATAACAGGATTATAATTTAATTAGTACTATGTCTAAAAAGCAATTCGAAACCAGAGTGATCTTAAAGTAGTACTATAAATTTATTTCATGACTAATCAAGCTTTACAGAATTCAGAACCACGAATGCTCTGACATACCCATGAGCCAGGAAAGGAAAGGAAAAAAGAAAAATAAAATGAAAAAGGGAAAAGGAAAAAGGAAAAAGGGAAGGGAGGAGAAGGGAGGGGAAGGGAGGGGAAGGGGAAGAGAGAGAGGGGAGGTGGGCAAGGAAGGAAGAGGAGGAAGGAAAGAAAGGAATTAATTTATTCCACCAACATTAACAATCCCATATTATTTCCCAAACAAGATTCTTTCAGGGCAAATTCCTCACAAGGAATATTAAAATATCAACAGTTGACAACTCAGGTTATTCAGCCAGCATATTAGTCACCTTGTAAAAGTGAACAATAATTTAAAACAAGTCTTTCTTCAATGTACACATCAGCTATGGCTCGCACCCCAATGACATCATAGTAAAATATGGGCAGGGCCTGGGAGACTCCCTTTACATAACTCAAGTTCCATCTGGAGAAATGCATCATTCTCAGTCTGAACAAAATAATTCTGAGTTGCCTACTTAGTAATCTGCTTTTCTAATTCTCCAGAAAATTAATAATAATTTCCAAACCAAATCTACTATCCAGAAACACAGGTGTACCTCCCTTTACCTACCAGTCATGTTCCTAAATATCTAACTACAGCTTACTCTTAAATTCACTTGGGTTCATTTTATAAAGGTAGATAATAAATTATTTATAAGATTTACTTATTGAACTGCAAACTTTGCATGACATTTATGATCCTATTTTCAACCAATTAGTGTCACATACCCAATACTGTTCCACGTCTACTCATGTTCATAAATAAAATATTGACCAGTGATATTTATGTAGGAAGGACTTGTTTTCCCAATTGGAACATAATATTTAATGGCATAGCAGGAACACTACTTCTACTACTTTGTTCTAAGTTACTCGGGACCCCCCTTTTATATTGAGATCTGCTGACCCTGAGAGAAAAAAAAAATTACATGATACCATATAAGTAAAAAGCAAACTGAAAATCTTTTGTTTTCTAAACAGAGATATGTAAAATATCCTAATCACTACTTTTATATTGTTACTAGTAAACATGAAAATGTATTCGATAAATAAAAGATTAAAATACAACTGAGCTCTAACATAGCTGAAGTACGAATGAGATGCCAGGTTAGGAGAGGAGACGTGACAGTGTGAAAATAATTAAAATAATCCCCCAGCTACTTGGGAGTCTGAAGCCAGAGAATCACTTGAGGCCAGAAATTCAAAACTAGCCTGAGGAACACAGTAAGACCCTGTCTTTAAAACAAATTCTAAAAAATAATTAGCCAGGTATAATGGCATGCACCTGTAGCCCAGCTTCTCAGGAGGCTGAGATGGAAGGATCATTTAAGCCCAGGAGTTAGAGGCTGTGATGAGCTATGATTGTGCTACTGCACTCCAGCACGGGCAACAGAGCAAGACCCTGTATCTAAAAACATACAAAATAATCCTATGTGATTATTTTATAATCACAAAAACATAAAATGTTCATACTTGGCCGGGCACAGTGCCTCATGCCTGTAATCCCAGCACTTTGGGAGGCTGAGGCGGGCAGATCACGAGGTCAGGAGTTCAAGACCAGCCTAGCCAAGATGGTGAAACCCAGTCTCTACTAAAAATATAAATTTAGCTGGGTGCAGTGGCAGGTGCCTGTAATTCCAGTTACATGGGAGGCCAAGGCAGGAGAATGGCTTGAACCCAGGAGGCAGAGGTTTTAGTGAGCCGAGATAGCACCACCGCACTCTAGCCTGGGCAACACAGCAAGCCTCCATCTTAAAAAAAAAAAAAAAAAAAAACTTCATTCTCAAGAAATGAATCAGCAAGAAACCAATCAGTGCAGTGGTAATCCTAGCACATTGGGAGGCTGAGGTGGGAAGAGAGCCTGAGCCCAGGAGTTCAAGGCTGTAGTGAGCTATGATCGCACCACTGCACTTCAGTCTGGGAAACAGAATGAGACTCCCATCTCTAAATAAATAAATAAACAGTTTAAAAAAGAAACCAATCAACCTCAGACGACTAAGAAACAGGTATTTTAAAAACTCACAAGGTACCTGGCCAACATGGTACAACCCATCTCTACTAAAAATACAAAATTAGCCAGGCGTGGTGGTAGGTGTCTGTAATCCCAGCTACTCAGGAGGCTGAGGTGGGACCATCTCTTGAACCCAGGAGGCGGAGGCTGCAGTAAGCCAAGATTGCAACACTGCACTCCAGCCGGGGTGACAAGAACAAGACTGTCAAACAAAACAAAACTAAACTCATAAGGCAGAACTAGAATAGGCAAACAATCTTAAAAAATAAAAAGTCAGAGGACTTGACTCCCAACTTTCAAAATTTACTACAAAGCTAGAGTAATCAGGACAGTATGGTACTTACATAAGGAATGACATATATAAATTGATGGAATGGAATTGAGAGTCTAGAAACATACTGTCACAGTTATGGTCAATTGATTTTGACAAGGGTACCAAGACAATCTAATGGAGAAAGAATGGTCTTTTCATCAAATGGTGCTGGGACACCTGGATATCCACATGCAAAAGAATTAAGTTGGATCCCTACCTCACACCACATTCAAAACTCCAACTGGATCAAAGACTTACATGTAAGAGCTGAACCTATCAAACTCTTAGAAGAAAGCAAACAAAAATCCACATGACATTAGATAATGGTTTCTCAGAAATCACAGCAAAATCACAGGCAACAACTAAAAATAGGGCTGGGTGTGGTGGCTCATGTCTATAATCCCAGCACTTTGGGAGGCCGAGGCGGGTGGATCACGAGGTCAAGAGATCCAGATCATCCTGGTCAACATGGTGAAACCCCATCTCTAGTAAAAACATAAAAATTAGCTGGGCATGGTGGCACATGCCTATAGTCCCAGCTACTCCGGAGGCTGGGGCAGGAGAATTGCTTGAACCCACGAGGCAGAGGTTGCGGTGAGCCAAGATCACGCCATTGCACTCCAGCCTGGGTAACAAAAGCGAAACTCCGTCTCAAAAAAAAAATAAAAATAAAAAAACAACTAAAAATAAACTGGACTTCATCAAAATTTAAAACTTGCATGCATCAAAGGACACAAGGGAGTGAAAAGGCAACCCAGAAAATCAAGAAAATATCTGCAAATCATCTATATGACAACAGAATGTTATCCAGAATATACAAAGAATTCTAACAACTCAGTAATAAAAAGGCAAGAATTCCAGTTTTTGAAATATGGAAAGATGTGCATAGAGCTCTCTCTAAAGCTATATCAGATGCCTGGTATGCATATGAAAATGGCCAATATGCACATGAAAAGATGCTCAACATTACCCACCAGAGAAACGCAAATCTAAACCACAATCAGTTATCACCTCATATCCGCTAGGATAGCAATACTCAGACAGAGAAACAAGATCAAGTGTTGGTGAGGATGTGGAGAAAGTGGAACCCTCATGCATTTCTACGGGAATGTAAAATAGTTCAGATGTTTTGGAAAAGTTCCTCAAAAGTTAGAGTTACTATATGACCCAGAAATTCCACTCCTAAATATATGCATACCTGAGAAAATGAAAACACATGTCTACACAAAAGCTTGTACACAAATGTTCAAAGCAGCATCATTCATAATAGCCAAAAATTGGAAACAAGCCAAATGCCCATCAATTGATGAATACAAACCACAGTATATCTGTATAACGGAATGTTGTTCAGCTATAAAAACAACAAAGTACTGATTCATGACACAACATAGATGAGCCCTGAATACATTATACCAAGTGAAAGAATCCAGATGCCAAAGTTCACATAATATAGGATTCCATGTATTAACTGTCCAGAATAAGCAAATCCATAGTGACAGGAAGTAGATTAGTGTGTGCCAGGGGCTGGGGAATGGGAAATGGAGAGTGACTGCTAACAGGTACAAGGTTTCTCTGTGGTGTGATGAAAATGTTCTGGAATTGGATAGTAATGATGGCTGCACAAGTCTGTGAGTAAACTGAAATTCAGTGAATGGCATACTTTTGGGATGTGACTTATATCTAAAAAAAAAAAAAAAAAAAAAAAAAAAAAATCGGCCGGGCGTGGTGGCTCACACCTGTAATCCAAGCACTTTGGAGGCCAAGGCGGGTGGATTACCTGAGGTCGGGAGTTCAAGACCAGCCTGACCAACTTGGTGAAACCCCGTCTTAAAAATAAAAAAAAAAAAAAGAAAAAACTCGGAATGGATGACCCCACTACCCTCAATATATAGAAAATACAGTTAGGGTGCTTCAACCACTTTCTTAAACATTCACTACTCAGAAGACCCCTGCTCACCCAATTCCTCTTACTTTCAATAACCCTACATTCTATCCCATCAAGAAAATTAAGCTTGAAATTCCAGGGCTTTCCCATTCTATAATTATTCTCTTCCTCCCATATTTCAAAAACTCCTCTGTATTGACTCTATCTATACAAGGTTCAAATATCTCCGAGAATTAAAAAAAAAAAAAAAAGTCCGGTCCTAGCTACCTACCCCTCTAGGTACCACTCCGAATCCTACCCTTCTACCTGGAGCTTCTCGAAGGAATGTTCTTAAGACTTACTGCCTCCACAACAGCACGTCCACTCACTCCTCAGTCCACTGCCAATGCCCAATGCTAATTCATTCATTTCAGTGAAATTATCCTAAAATTAACACTGACCATCATAATGCCAAATCCACTGAACACAATTCTGCTTTAATCACGCAGCTGTTCCTATGACATGTGATTGCTGACCTTTCACTCTTCTGACACATTTTTCCTCCCTAGGAGTCCACAACATGCCTTTCACCTGACTCTTCTGAGGTCGCTCTTCTTGGCCTCTGTGACTTCCTCCGTCACAGACACACCTGAGGTGCTCTATATTCTACCTACAGTAATGACTCCCAAATCTACACCTATGTCCAGTCCCTTCGTTTCAGACTCATATTCACAATGGCCTTCTGGATCCATCCACCAGGCTGCACTTCAGACACCTAACACTCAAGTGTGCTGAGTTGCTTCCAGGCACACACTCCATCTTATTCGTAGTTGCAGGCATGGTACACAGCACGTAAGCACTGACAACACACTGTTGACTGTCCGAGACTGGAACTCATCATTTCCCACATGTCCACCCTAAAACCTGCTTCTCCTGTCCTTCTGATTCAGTTCATGACACCAGCATTCACCTAGCCATCTAAATAAGAGACTCTTCAGGGGATTCCCCAAGCTCAGTAGTCCTCAGATGCTGACACAAACCCACTGCACATGCAGCACCCTTCTAGACTCCCCCACATCACCCCAGTGGGACTTGGAGCCAAGGGGCCTGCTGGGCTGTCTTCTGTGCCGTTCTCAAACCCCACTCCCGTTTCTTTAATTCATCCTTCACTGCCGTCAGTGTCCTGGGTACAGATATTCTAATGAACTCACATGTGCATCTCTTATTATCAAGACTGGGAGCTCCTTTGGTGGAAGATCAAGACTTATGCTTCTAGTGTATTCTGCACATCTTTGAAAAATGAGGTAATCTCAGGATTGCAAGATCCCCTTAAAGATGACCGTGTCCAATATTGTAGTAAAAGCACAGGTGGGTTTTGTAATTCTGGGAATGTTAATTAACCTCACTGAGGTTCTGTTATATAGAAATGCTATAATTACTACGTTTTTTGGTTTTTGTTTTTTTCAGACTGTCTCACTCTGTCGCCCAGGCTGGACTGCAGTGGCACAATCTTGGCTCACTGCAACCTCCACCTTCCAGGTTGAAGCGATTCTCCCGCCTCAGCCTCCCAAGTAGCTGGGATTACAGGCGCCCACCACCACATGCGGCTAGCTTTTGTATTTTTAGAAGACACAGGGTTTCACCAGGTTGGCCAGTCTGATCTCAAACTCGTGGTCTCAAGTGATCCACCCGCCTCGGCCTTCCAAAGTGCTGGGATTACAGGCATGAGCCATCACACCCGGCCTACAATTACTTTTCAAAGTCTGGATTGAAGGATAAAATAAGATAATGCATTAAAAAGGACTGAACTCCATAGCTCGCAAATAGAAAGCTCTTAGAAAGCAGTTAGCTATTTTCTTTTTCTTCAATCAACACTGCTGAAATGAATGACTAACAGATACCACCTTCTAAAGATACCTATAGCTCCTTGGAGCGAAATTCCCCCATACAGTTAAGTCACGGACTTGTGTGGAGTGGACCAGTTAGCTTCACACAATTCCCAGGTCACAGAGCACACTGCTCAGCTTGGCCAAGTTTTTTTTTTTTTTTTAAGAACATGCTCTGCCAAACACAAGGGGAACATGATGAGCAAGGCTAGAGATCAATACATCCATTTCGACTCACTGAGCACTTCAATCCATCTCCTTAACTAATAGTTTTGTCAGTGGTTTCTTCCATTTTCAGCACTTAAGAAGTGGAAAAGTTAGATAGTTATTGTTTTATGGAAGTGAGAGGGTAAAAGCCAATGCCAATTAAATAATGTTGTATTTTATATTATAAATGCGTATTTCTTGAAAGGAGTCTGGCCAGCCAGGGCAATAAAGTGAGACCCCTATCTCTCCAAAAAACATTTAAATTAGCCAGATATGGTGGTGCAGACCTGTACAGCAACTCCACAGCAGGCTGCCACAGAA
>PVKV010018759.1:19852-43876 GCA_004027835.1 Alouatta palliata
CCCAAAAAACAAAACAAACAAACAAACAAACAAAAAAAAAACCACTGCACTCCAGCCTGGGCAACAGAGGGAGACGCCGTCCCAAAAAACAAAACAAACAAACAAACAAACAAACAAAAAACCACTGCACTCCAGCCTGGGCAACAGAGGGAGACGCCGTCCCAAAAAACAAAACAAACAAACAAACAAACAAACAAAAAACAGAAGATTTGGGGAAAAGAATTTAAGAGTTACCTTCTTCTCAACAAGCATCTAGCCCTATGTGCATATATCCAAATTTCAGTCACTGAGCTGACAGGCGAAACAAACAATGCTGTAATAGATGAGTGTCCCATTCATCATTAGCATATCAAGCAGGTGCTGGCAAAACAAGGATCTTCTGTTTTACCAAATACTGCCAGAAATTGTCATCCAAGGTCATCCCTGGCTCTGCACCTGTCAGTGATCTGAGAAGACTGAAGAATCACCAATGATCCCGGGGGTCAAAGCCACCTTCTCCTGTCCCTTCATTTCCTAAGGGTCGCCTATGTCTTCACTGACTACCAGCATCTTCTAAGCCTCCTCGCACTTGCTGGGTTTTTCCTCTGCCTTTTGATTCATGGCTGCTTAATTCTGACCCTCTTCCTTATGCTTCCCACTCGCATACCTTCATTTTCACCAAGCGCTTTTAAATCCTGCCCACCTATGGCAGGAAATCAGTCGTCTACTGAGGCTTCCAATCTTGCCCTGAGATCTAGCAATCTTTCTCCGTTGTGTTTGTGCCCAAGACCCACACAAAGTCCTAAGAAGCAAAACAGGTGCGTGGACCAGCCAACCTAGGCCCAGACTTCTGGCCTAGCTCCATTCAGGGCTTCCTGCAATCTACCTGACCTTCCCTGTTCCATCATTCTCTAGCTACCCTCACACAATCTCCTTTCTGGCAGGCAGATCTCTCTGCTGCCGAAATCTGCTTCACTCATTCTTGTCTCTGTGTCCTTCCTCTCAGGCCATACTTCCTCCTAGAAGAATCCATGCCCTCCCCTCACCCATGCTCACATCATAAGCTTCCTCCCTGGAAGTCCAACCGAAGTTCACTCTCCTCAGTGAAATATAAACTCCTCTTGATTCCCTTATTTCCCTGTCATTTGCCTGGCACTAAACAACTAGTAGCCTGCTACTGCTGTTTACCTTTTAATCTAATCTCTTCACAGTCATTTTCTTTTCACGCCCGTAACAGTCATGTTCCTTATAAGCATGAACCACAAAGCATGCTTTAGGAAACTGAATATGACGGTACCAGGCAACCCTAAGAAAACTTTTAGGAAGTAAAATCTCCCTAACAAGAACAATCAATTTCACTTTTTCATGGTTCTTTCTAGCTCTTGCCCATTCCTGTATACGTGTTTACACAGCAATAATCATAATGGATTCCATCAGTTAAACATACAGCTTTACATTTTGCTTTTTCCACTAACAGAGAAAATGATCTTCCTTGTTAAATGGTTTTGACTATCATCATTTTAATGGCTGTATAATAGCCCCTCCATTGAGATACTACATGATCACCAAGGCACTGGCTCTATTCTGCATCTTTGACCACATCAGGTATTGTAAAATGCAACATAAACTCATTTGAAATAACTCCTGAAATAAATTTCTTGTCTGTTTTCCCTAACACATGAAATAATCTATTTCACTGTTTATCTTCATTTCTTTCGTTTCCTGGTTCTACCTGCTTGGGCTAGGAAGATAACAAAGGTATTCCAAACACCTTTTATAGATATTTACTTATTTTGGTAGTCGATCTTACACAGATTTAAACACAGGAAATCCCTTGAGGAAAGGCATTAAGATCCCATCCTATCTAATATAAGCTAGATACCTGGCAGGCACTCGATAAATGTTTGCTTACCTATTGAACATTTTTTAAACCACCTGAAGTTAGAAAACATTAAATTCCTGGAAAATAGAATGTTGCTGATCTAACTAATCCCACCAATTATGGCTACAAAACTTTCAGCTCCTGTAATGATTAGACAGGTTAGTAATGTATGAATGGGTGTTCTGTGCGGTACATGGACACACACTTTTTGAGCTGTACAGTCTGAACAATATTAGAAAACAAACTACATCTGCAAATAGAACTGCAAGATCTTGAGATCAAAGTTTACCCCTTCTTCTCTAGCCGTTTAGCTCTGCAGCTGAGACAAAGCCAAAATAAAGGCTGCAGTATTAAAATTATGTAAAATTACATACACGTGTGAGCACAAATTGGCATGGAAACGAAAAGCTGTGAAGATAAAGTATGACAACTTTTTCCTCTTTGTTTTGTTAGGGTAATGTTAAAATAAATGTATGACTAGAAAAATATTCTTGACAAATTAGCCATTACAACTCTTCCTGTTATTGAATTAGGGCCTAATGCTTAACCTTCAAATAACTAAGTTTCCCAAACTTACGCACAGTTTAGCAGAAAGACTGAAACACTCTCACTTCCGGGATAAATGTTAAATAATACATCAGCCAACTACCTTAAAACTCCAAACACCTAAGCACAATCAGACACTAAATTACATGAGAACTTAATACACCAGAGTTTTCTGGAAATTTTCAGACTTTCCTCAGAAGATAGCTAATGTGATTCCAAATATTAGAGTTCACACAGTAAAACTACAGCATCACCATAACCCATCCTCAACCCAGTCCTCATCTATGGACAGTGATTTATAAGGTGGCTTTCTGCACGTATATGGTATGATAGAAAGCATTAGGACTCCAGTTTTACTATTTGCCATAATTACACACAATTACTTAATACATTAATTTTCTTAGAAGTAATAAGTATTCAAAGTAATATGATTACTTTCAACATTACTGGAAAGGTGGAAAGGTTCCTACATATCGTATGGGGAAAAGAAGAAAGAAATTACTGCAAAGGAATACGGTTTTTACTCTTTTTATACAAACTTCAGATACTGATTTTTCAGACAGTTTTTTGCTCCTGTTACCCAGACTGGAGTGCAATGGCGTGATCTCAGCTCTTTGCAACCTCCGCCTCCTGGGTTCAAGCGATTCTCTTATTTCAGCCTTGTGAGTAGCCAAGATTACAGGCAGGCACCACCACGGCCAGCTAATTTTGTATTTTTAGTAGAGACGTGGTTTCTCCATGTTGGTCAGGCTGGTCTTGAACTCCTGACCTCAGGCCATCCGCCCGCCTCAGCCTCCCAAACTGCTGGAATTACAGGCATCAGTCACCACGCCCAGCCTAGATACCAGTTTTTTAAAATCACTGGATTCAGAATTCCACCACACTGTATTCAATAATAACCTTCATTTTTGCTAACAACTACTTTATAACAAAAATGGGAAAGAACAAAGTTATGGGTGGTAATCACTGAAAAAAGAAGTCCACATGCACGTCAGAAAATACAAGGCTAAGAGTGGGCACTAAGTGAACCCAGGAGGTACTTTACCCCAAATAATCCACTTCTCTATATTGGGTAATGGAATCTATGTGTAAACCTCAATTTTAAAAGGAGTTCAACCCAAGGATCAGCTCACCTCCATTCCGCAGCTAAAACTATTATTCTTTGCATTCCTCTAAACTCTGATGATTATTACAATCTTATCAATGGCAATTTGTAAGTATAAAGGTTAAGAACTCCCCTCAAAAAGTGAAACTAATGGGGAAAGGGAGAGGGAAAGAAGGGCTCTAAATAGCTGAGATGTCTTTTGTGGTGGTTGTTTAGCTGCCTCTTTTTAGCACTGACATTTCCAAGTTTCTTGTGAAAAGGAAATTTTAAGAATGTGCTGAAACCATCCTTTCAGAAGCAATTGCCAGATAAATTATGTTTCATTTGGCTTTTTTTTTTTTTTTTTTTTTTAATTATTGTGATGGTAACCTTGAGTGAACTGGAATACAGCTGCCTGAATGTTTAAAACCGATGCTTCTGAAAATGTTCAGAACTGCATCGACGTTTACTTCGTGTTGTCAGAGCACGAGATTAGTGAGGCAAAGCAGGACTCAATCTTGTACTAGTTGAGAACTTAAACTAATTAAGTTCTTAGGGAAAAAACTCACCTGACAGCCTTAATCGGCCCTAGCAGGAACAGGACAAACCAATTCCCATAGATGAGATAACTCCAAGCGAGAAACCAACTTCCCCGAGGACAAATCAACAAAACTTATGTCACCTGGTTGATCTGTATGTCTCAATATATACAAAAGAGAGCAAAGAACAGGAAAACAACCTATAATTTCTACATAAAAATTAAACAACACTTGATTTTACCAACAAGCTACAACTTCTTAGTTGTTTCTGGTACTTAAATGATTCTAATTAGTTCGAAGTCTAATCAATGGCAAAGTCATCTCCTGATACAGTAAGCGACCCCAGTGATATGACCTTGTATAGAAAGCGTTTTCAAAGACATTATTTCATTTAAAGCAACTCGCCAGTCACGCTGCTTTGAGTATCAAGGCCAAGACCCAGGCCACCTCCTCCCCCGACTTTTGGGGTTCTCTTCACTCCCTGGGTCTACAGATGATTTAAATGTACTCGGTTTATCTGCTTTCTCTACCCTCCCTGCAGACTTAAGAAAATGTCAGAAAGATACAATTTCACAAGAATCTTGGCACTTAAACTATTTATTGTTGAGATGACGAATGAGACTTCAAGCAAAACCAAAACTTTCTCCTCCGTCCAAAAACAACGAAGACGGCATCTCCTCCACCTGACCCCAATCTTAAGATGCCCAGGTGGAAGCAACTCGCCGCGGGGCGCCCAACTGGCCTCCTGCACGCCTTCCCGCCGCGGGCCACGGCGGTGCAGGCTTGGGCGACCCGGGCGGGACGCGGGGTCCCGGGGCGGGCTGCAGGGGCTGGCAACCCGCGCGCGGGGGCGACGGTGACAGCTGGCTGGAAAGGCGCGGGGCTGAGGGGCTGGGGCGAGGCGGGGCGGGGCGCGAGGACCGAGGGCGCCCTCGGGAAGGGCTGGGGGAGACGAGAGGGCGAAAGGGCGGCGGGGCGGGGCGGGCGCAGGCGGAAGGGGTAGCGGGGCCGGCAAAAGGGGGCCGGCGGCGCCGGGGACCGGGCTGGCCGGGGCGGGGGAAGGGAGGGGAGAAGAGAGAGCGGGGCGTCCCGGCGCGGGCGCGGGTTTCGGGGTCCCCGGACCCCCCTCGCTCCCGGATGTTGACTCTAGGGGCGGGGCCGCCGGACCCCTCACGGCAGTCGAGGGAAAGGCGCGCCAGGCACCTGCCGACTGCGCCCGGGCGGCCCGGGCGGGCTCGGCTCTCACCTCGCCGGTTCATGGGTCGGATCCGCACCGCCACTTTCACTTTGGAGTCCCCCATCCTGCCGCCGCCGAGGCGCTTGCTCGGCTTCCGTCTGCGGCGGCCACCGGCGACTTTTCTGGGCAGACCCGGCGGGAGGGGACCGAGGGCGGGGCCGGGGGCGGGGGCCCGGGCTGGGGGCGGGGCCGGCACGAGCTCCCGGCGCGCCCCGCTGCACGACGGGACTTGTAGTTCCCCAGTATCGTCGTGGGCGGGGCCGCCCCGAAGGGGGGGCGGGAAAGCTCAGGCGCGAGTCTTTAGCTGGAACTTAAGATCAGCAACGAGAGCTCTTGTAAATTCCCTTGTCTTTCCGCACCACTCTTGTTCTTGCAGCCAGTATTGAGAAGTAAGCCATAGAGAGCTGATACCGCTCCTGATAAACAGTTGAATAGATAGCGTCGGGTGCTACCTCTTCCTGCTCATTTCCTGCCAATCTTAGTGTTTGACCCATGGCTTAAGTTATTTCTTCTGCCTGGATTGCCGTCCGGCCTTGTTTGCTGAGCTCATCCTTCAAGATGAGTTGCAGATCACCTCTTCTGGGAGTGTCCATAGGTCCTCAGGTTAACACTGTCCTGTGGGTCTCCCTCCTTTGAGATGGGACCCTGGGCTCTGAAAACCATATGAGTTCAAATCCCACCTCAGTGCTTCCCACTGTGTGACCAGGGGCAAGTTATTTGACCACTCTGGGTTTCTCTTTAATATGGAAAGTGGAGAGGATGCTATAGTACCTACTAAAATAGGTACATTTTAAAATAAGATTGTCTTACATGTGTAACCTAGCCTGTAGTAGAGACTCATAAACATTAATTGCATGAATGAATGAATGAGGCCACACTAAAATGAGCTTTTATCAGCCCTGGCAGACATTCTAACAGGTGGCCTATGGGCCAGAGCCAGCCTGCAAACATGTTCTGTTTGGCCCAACAGTGTTGGCCAATACATAAAAATGAGATTTGTGGCCAGGTGCAGAGGCTCACACCTGGAATCCCAGCATTTTAGGAGGCTGAGGCAGGAGGATCATTTGAGGCCAGAAGTTTGAGACCGGCTCAGGTAACAGAGTATGAAATCAGATTTGTGCATGCAGTACTGGGCCTACATTACATATTGTGCAGCGTGGATTGGAACTAACTAGCAGCAGCTGCTTTATCAGAGGCCAGTCTCTCCACTTCACCACGGCCCCTCTCCAAGTGGCTTTACCACACATGGGCCTGGACCTCGTGGGTTTGTGACCCCTGCTTAGATGTGTTTAAATGATAGCAATGGAACTCAGAACCATTCTACAGACGAGTAAATACAGAAAGCTGGCAAGACTTGTCCTTTTGCCAACCATCCTGTTACTGAATGATCTTCAGTACAAGCAGTATTGTCAAAAAAGATAAAAATATCTTTTTTTTTTGAGATGTAGTCTAGCTCTGTCCCCCAGGCTGGAGTGCAGTGGCACAATCTTGGTTCATTGCGACCTCCACCTCCTGGGTTCAAGTGACTCTCATGCCTCAACCTCTTGAGTAGCTGGGATTACAGATATGCCCCACCACACCCGTCTAATTTTCATATTTTTGGTAGAGACAGGGTTTTGTCATATTTACCAGGCTGATCTTGAACTCCTGACTTCAGGTGATCCGTCCACCTTGGTCTCCGAAAGTGCCGGGATTATGAGCATGAACAACCATGTCCAGCCTAAAAATACCTTTAAAAGGAAGGAAATTGTGACACATGCTGTAACATGGATGATGGACCTTGAAAACAATATGCTAGGTAAAATAAGCCAGACACAAAAGAACAACTACTGTGTGGTTCTACATATATCTACACACGGTAGTCAAATTCATAGAGATAGAAGGTAGACTGGAGGTTACTCAGGGCTGTGAGGAGGAGGAATGAGATTAGTGTTGAATGGGTGCAGAGATTCAGCTTGGGAAGATTTCAGCTTCGGACAGGTTTTTTAGAGACAGGGTCTTACTCTGTTTGCCCAAGCTGTAGTGCAGCGGTGTGAGCATAGCTCACTGCAACCTCCACCTCCTGGGCTCAAGTGATTTTCCTGCTTCAGCCTTCCAACTAGCGGGAATTACAGGGGCACACCACAACACCTGGCTAATTTTTATTCTTTGGTAGAGATGGAGTCTCACTACCTTGCCCAGGCTGGTTTTGAACTTTTGCCCTCAAGTAATCCTCCTCAATTCAGCCTCCCAAAGCACTAGGATTACAGGTGTGAGCCCTTGCACCCTGCCAAGATGCTAAGTTTTTATTTTGTTGTTTGTTTGTTTGTTTGTTTGAGATGGAGTCTTGCTCTGTCACCCAGGCTGGAGTGCAGTGGCATGATCTCAGCTTGCTGCAGCCTCTGGCTCCTGGGTTCAAGTGATTCTCCTGCCTCAGCCTCCAGAGTAGCTGGGATTATAGTTGTGCACCATCATGCCCAGCTATTTTTTATATTTTTAGTAGAGACGGGGGTTTCACCATGTTGACCAGGCTGGTCTCGAACTCCTGACCTCAAGTGATCCTCCTGCCTTGTCCTCCCAAGTGCTGGGATTAAAGGTGTGAGCCACCGTGCCTGGCTGATAGTAAGTTTCATGTTATATGTTTTTTTATCAAAATTTCAAAAAAGATTAAAAATAGAAAATGCTACCCCAGAGGCCCTCTTTTTTAAAAGGGGAATTTCTTTCTTAGGGGCCCTGCCTCTGCACTTCAGAAGGTCTCAGCTAGACCAACAGTGGGTTTAGTGCAGCAGATCCTTTGATTTTCACAGCCCAGTAAAGTAAACAAGTAACATCAGGAGAACCAATTTAGGATTACCAATCTTAGTGTTTGACACTATGACAGATGCTTAATTTTATCAAGTGCATTTTTTTTTTTTTTTTTTTTTGAGACAGGGTCTCATTCTGTGCCCAGGCTGGAGTGCAGTGGCACCAGCTTAGCTCACTGCAGCCTCAACCTCCCAGGCTCAAGTGACCCTCCCACCTTAGCCTCCTAAGTAGCTGGGAATGCAAGCATGCACCACCATATCTAACTGATTTTTAAATTTTTTGGAGAAATGGTGTCTCACTATGTTACCCACGCTGGTCTTGAACTCCTGGCCTCAAGTGATCCTCCCGCCTCAGCCGCCCAAAGTGCTGGGATTACAGGCATGAACCATTGTGCCAGGTCACCAAGTAAATTATTTGAAAAGGAACACACACAACAATTACTATCTACTTTCACTATCTTTAAAAAAAAAAAAAAAGAGCCATGATGGGTATAATTTTATGTTGAAATTGTTTTGCCCTCCTGTCCTTTTGCTCTTGTTTAGTGTTGACGTCACCTTTGCAACGGCTCCAGACTGCTTACCAGAGGCTCGTACTCTTGTCTTCAACACACATCCTAATTACCACCTCCCTACATTCAGGTTATAAAAAATAAGGGTTCGGAATGTCCCAAGGTTTCATACTTCACTTTATATCTCCTTTATAACCAGGTAAATTTTATTTTTAAATGGCATGTCGTGGTGCTAGCTTGAATCTGGCTTTTTAAACAGAGTCAAAGCAGGCAGAAAAAGAGAACATGATGCTGTTTCTATGGGAATATTGTATTTATTCTTAAGCTGAAACTGAAAAGAGAGGAAAGCCCCTAAGGAGCTCAAGGAGGGGAAGAATCGAATAGGGAAGAAGTGAGAACTTTCTCAAAATCCTCAAAACCGTTTAAAATGTTCTGAAAATATTTGGAAGAAAATGACAGTAGCCTCCCTTGGGACTGTGAGCTGTTTCCCCTTTTGACTTCTGTTCACACTAATCTGTCTGCTTCGACTTCTGCAGTAAAGATGATTCTTAAAAGAGGGCCCAAGATGAGAAATGCCCATATCTTCCCATGGAAAGTGTTCCTCTGACAGGTGGGAGACAGAGGACAAAGACGCAAGTGACAGCCTGCATTCCAGGAGTTTCAGGGGCTTCGACATTGAATGAAACTAGAGAACTAACAACAGGCTTTGGGCTTCAGCAGAGGCTCCAGCAAGACAGACAGAAAGGTCCTGGTTTCTCTCTCTCCCTCCTTTTCTTTTTTCCAAGACGGGGTCTTGCTCTGTCACCCAGGCTGGAGTGCAGTGGCACAGTCTCAGCTCACTGCAACCTCCGCCTCCTGGGTTCAAGTGATTCTCCTGCCTCAGCCTCCTGAGTAACTGGGATCACAGGCTCCCGCCACCACGCCTGGCTAATTTCTGTGGTTCTAGTGGAGACAGGTTTCATCCTGTTGACCAGGCTGGTCTCAAACTCCCAGCTTCAGGTGTATCTGCCCACCTCAGCCTCCCAAGGTGCTGGGATGATCGGTGTGAGCCACTGAGCCCAGCCAGTTTCTTTCTTGTCAACTATTAGAGGAAAAAGGAAAAAAAGAACTAGTACATAAGGCATTCCCTGGTACCTGTTTTGTAAAGCCAGTGCTTAGGAAATCAACAAGTGTTTATGATGTACATGCTAATAGCCATTTTGATAGAGCTGTTGAATTTTAGTGGTGCGGATAAAGAGTTTCTCATTCTTGCTGTCACATTTTGCAAATCTGCTCATTCTAAAACTGATTTCTAGTTTACTTTTTGTGGCTTTGATCCACCTATTCAATAGTTGCTGATGGTCCCTGCATAGGCTATGGAGGGCACTTTGTCATATATATCTATGTATATATGTGTGTA
Organism: Alouatta palliata; assembly: GCA_004027835.1. Lineage (NCBI taxonomy): Eukaryota > Metazoa > Chordata > Mammalia > Primates > Atelidae > Alouatta > Alouatta palliata. Next base: position 29,811 of record PVKV010018759.1, read on the forward strand.
TATATATATATATATAAATTATATAAGATGCATATATAATATATATAAGATATATATATATATATATATATATATATGTAAATTTTTTTTAAGACGGAGTCTCACTGTGTCAGGATTTCCCTGCTTGGCTGAGACCTAGCTTTGTGAGAGCACTTCGTTTTCCCAACTGTAGCCTCCCTAGCTACACTGTGCTACAGTGCGGTCTTTGAGCATGGAGGAAATGTCCTTTTTTTGAGACAGGCTCTCACTCTGTTGCCCAGGCTGGAGTGCAGTGGCACAATCATTGCTCATTGCAGCCTCAAACTCCCGGGCTGAAATGAGCCTCGCACCTCAGCTTCCTAAGTAGCTGGGACTACAGGTGTGCATCACCACTCTGGCTAATTTTTGTATTTTTTATCTATGTTTCCCAGCCTGGTCTCGAACTCCTGGGCTTATGCAGTCACCTGCCTCAAGCCTCCCAAAGCACTGAGATTACAGATGTGAGCCACTGCACCCAGCTTGAAAGTGTTTTTTTCTTTTCTTTTTTTTTTTTTTTTTTTGAGATGGACTCTTGCTCTGTTGCTCAGGCTGGAGGACAGTGGCACAATCTCGGCTCACCGTGCAACCTCGGCCTCCCAGGTTCAAGCAATTCTCCTGCTTCAGCCTCCCGAGTAGCTGGGATTACAGGCGTGTGCCACCATGCCAGCTAATTTTTGCATTTGTAGTAGAGACTGGGTTTCACCATGTTGGCCAGGCTGGTCTTGAACTCCTGACCTCAGGTGATCTGCCTATCTCGGCCTCCCAAAGTGCTGGGATTACGGCATGAGCCACCATGCTGGACCCAAAGTGTCTTTTTAAAGTCTGTTTATCTCTAACACCTCGTACAGTGGCTGGTACTTAGTAGGCACTTAATACATTGGAGAATGAAGATATTAACCACGTGGCAACATCATTGCTCTCAGATTAAATGGCTTGCCTCAAGCCACACAGCTGGTAGCTGGCAGAGCTGGAATGCAAACACAAATTTGTTTGATTCCAAAAATCTTTGCCCTTTCCACAAAGAAAGCACTGCGTGTCCCCTTCCATATTTTTCAGGTGCACATTATCTTTCCAGTGTCATGAACTCCTAGTGAAAGCCTAGAGCCCACTCATAGCAATAACCCCTTTCTAGCTGTTATTTATTGAGTCCTTACGATGTGCCAGGCATTGCACTTAGCACGCGACACGTATGATCTCATTTCATTCGTACAACAATTCCATGAGGTTGGCATTATTATTATGGCCTTTAGCAGAGAGGAAACAGGCCAGGCGTGGTGGCTCATGCCTGTTATCCCAGCACTTCGGGAGGCCAAGGCAGGTGGATCACTTGGGGTCAGGAGGTCGAGACCAGCCTGGCCAACATGGTGAAAACCTGTCTCTACTAAAAATACAAAAATTAGCTGGGTGTGGTGGCACATGCCTGTAATCCCAGCTACCCAGGAGGCTGAGGCAGGAGAATCGCTTGAATCCGGGAGGCAGAGGTTGCAGTGAGCTAAGATCGCGCCATTTCACTCCAGCCTGGGAGACAGAGCAAGACTCTGTCTCAAAAAGAATCAGAGAGGAAATGGACTTCCTGAGGCCCGTGAACTTGTACACTGGCCTGAGTAAGAGAGACTTGAATGCAAAGCCCGGTCCCTTTGTCCAGGCCGTCAGACCGTCTCCGTGACTCTCCTGCCTCTTCATGTAGCATCTGGTTCTCTGCTGGGTCCACAGCCTTTACTGACACTACCCAGCAGCCAGCCACCTCAAGGCCACACCTGGACTTCATCATGATCTGTGGCTGCTCCATCTAGGAAATGAAAAGCAGTCACTCTCATCCATAACCTCAGCTTCATCCTACCTGGCTCGCTCGCCTACTCCCCAGTATCCAGACATTGTTCTTAAGCCACCAGTGCCTCAACTTACCCCCTTTGTCACACTGAGGCTTCTCTGGGGTGCATGTTATAGGTAGGTGCAAAAGTAATTGTGGTTTTTACCATTACTTCAGGGCAAAAACTGCAATAACCTTTGTAACAACCTAATATATCTGTAATCCAAACTCCCTCTTGACAGTGTCATCAACACCACTCATGTCCCGGGAACCCTGAGCCTAGGTGATCACCCTCCCTTCTCCAAGACTCTCACTTTGGGCAGGGAGCTAAGCTGGAGGAAGTCACAGATCCATGCGCATGGTGCCCTGAGGAGTTTGTGGTCTTTCATCCTAGTGGATCCTCAGTAGCACTCCAAACCCTCTTTCCTGCTCAGCCCCTCCTGTCCCTCCAGGGGCTTCTACGACCTGGCTCTTTTCCCTTGTTTTAATTAATGTATTAGGTTTGTATGCACACTTCCCTATCACAGGCTTGGTACTATGTTAGGTGCCTGGGATACAAAGTTGTTTGTTTGTTTCCAAGATGGAGTTTCGCTCCGACACCCAGGCTGGAGTGAAGTGATGAGATCTCAGCTCACTGCAACCTCTGTCTCCCAGGTTCAAGTGATTCACCTGCCTCAGTCTCCCAAGTAGCTGGGATTACAGGTGCCCGCCACCATGCCCGGCTAATTTTTGTATTTTTAGTAGAGATGGGGTTTCGCCATGTTGGCAAGGCTGGTCTCAAACTCCTGACCTCAGGCGATCCATCTGCCTTGGCCTCCCAAAGTGCTGGGATTACAGGCATAAGCCACCACACCAGGCTAGGATACAAAGATTTTTAAAAAGATACCTCATCTTTAAGGACTAAGAGGTTTGGTCAGATTTCTGGAAAACTGGTAACTTCCTCAGGTTGTTTCTCTGTGTTTTGCTGCTCTTTGCTGCTCAGTATGGAGCAGGAACCATTTTAAGGACAATACATTTGAAAGGAGGAGGCTCAGTAGCTCAGCCTGGGGGAGAATGTGGAAGGCAGAGCTAAGGACCTTCAGGAGTTCCTGGGGAAAGAGGAGCTAGAGACGCAAGTGGGCAGGCTAGGCACAGGGACTTACACCTACAATCCCAGCACTTTGGAAGGTGGAGGCAGGCAGACCACTTGAGGTCGGAGTTCAAGACCAGCCTGGTCAACATGATGAAACCCCGTCTCTACTAAAAATACAAAAATTAGCCAGGTGTGGTGGCACATGCCTGTAATCCCAGCTACTCAGAAGGTTCAAGCAACAGAATTGCTTGAACTCAGGAGACAGAGGTTGCAGTGAGCCAAAATCGTCCCACTGCACTTCAATCTGGGCAACAGAGCAAGATTCCATCTAAAAAAAAAAGAAAGAAAAAAAAGCAAGTGGGCAGTTAAGGAAAGAAAGAAGACAAAAGGGTCGGGTGAGGGGGGTGAAGTGGCTCACACCTGTAAGCCCAGCAGTTTGGGAAGCTGAGACGGGGGATGGCTTGAGGACATGAGTTTGAGACTACCCTGAGCAATCCTGTCTTTAAAAAAAAATTAGCCCGGGGCTGGGTGCGGTGGCTCATGCCTGGAATCTTAGCACTTTGGGAGGCCGAGGCAGGTGGATCACATAAGGTCAGAAGTTCAAGACGAGCCTGGCAAACATGGAGAAACTCCATCTCTACTAAAAACACAAAAATTAGCTGGGCATGGTGGCAGGCATCTGTAGTCCCAGCCACTTGAGAGGCTGAGACAGGAGAATCAATTGAACCTAGGGAGCAGAGGTTGCAGTGAGCCGAGATTGCGCCACTGCACTACAGCCTGGGCAAAGAAGCCAAACTCCATCTCAAAAATAAAAATAAAAAAAGCCAGGTGTGGTGGCAAGTGCCTGTCATCCCAGCTACCTGGGAGGCTGAGATAGGAGGATGGCCCCAGCCCAGGAGTTCAAGACTGCAGTGAGCCATGATTGTGCCACCGCACACCAGCCTGGGCCACAGAGTGAGATGTCAACTCAAACAAATAAATAAAGAAGACAAAAGGCAAAAGAAAAAAATGCTAGTCTGCATCAGAGAGCAGCCTCAGGGACATACCATGCAAAAAGTTCAGGTGAGTTTATGTACCTCAAAAACCACATCTCTTATCCGCCTATCCTGAAACCATTGTCATCAGCCTTCAACAGCTCTTGCTCTCAAAGCCTCGCATGGCCCCTCCCAAAAGGTATCTCCCAGGCAGAAAGTATTTCTCCTAACTATGCACAGGCTTCCCTCACTTTGTGATGATTGGATTGCATTTCTCCTGAGAAGGTCACAACTCTTTGGGTTTAGGACACTGAACTGAATTGACTTGGATTTTAAGAGACTGAAATATTTAGAAGGATATTCTTGGGTGTTGAAGGTCAAAGATGCCCCCTAAAATAGGCTAAGGGCCAGGCCCAGTGGCTCACGCCTGTAACCCCAGCACTTTGGGAGGCCAAGGTGAGCACCTTCCTTGAGCTCAGGAGTTGGAGACAAGTCTGGGCAAAATGGCAAAACCCTGTCTCTACTAAAAATACCAAAAATTGGCCGGGCACAGTGGCTCACACTTGTAATCACAGCACTTTGGGAGGCCGAGGGGAGCAGATCACTTGAGGTCAGGAGTTCAAGACCAGCCTGCCCAATATGGAGAAACACCATCTCTTCTAAAAATACAAAACTAGCCGGGCGTGGTGGCGGATGCCTGTAATCTCAGCTACTGACGAGGTTGAGGCAGGAAAATTGTTAGAACCCAGGAGGTGGAGGTTGCAGTGAGCCAAGATCGAGCCATTGCACTTCAGCCTGGGCAATAAGAGTGAAACTCTGTCTCAGAAATAATAATAATATAATAAATTAGCCAGGCGTGGTGGCGGGCACCTGTGGTCCCAGCTACTCGGGAGGCTCAGGCACAAGAATCCCTTGAACCCTGGAGGTGGAGATTGCAGTGAGCCGAGATTGCACTTCAGCCTGGGCAACAAGAATGAAACTCCATCTCAGAAAAAAAAAAAAACACAAAAAAGTTAGCGGAGCATGGTGGCATGCCCCTGTAGTCCCAGCTACTTGGGATGCTGAGGCACAAGAATCACTTGAACCCTGGAGGTGGAGGTTGCAGTGAGCTAAGATTGCACCACTGCACTCCAGCCTGGCGACAGACTAAGATTCTGTCTCCAAAATAAAAATAAAATAGGCTAGGTAGAATGGACCCAGGCAAAGGCCAGTTTCCCTGGGGTTTGGAATGAGCGAGGGTTTACAAGCCCAGAAGGTAATGTGTACTTTATAAACTAAGTTATTTATGTATTGGTTTCCCTAGGGTTTACCCGTTGTGTTTAGTAAATGTTTCTTAAATTTATGTCTATTTGACCTATGCAAGGGCAAGCAAAGGGAAGGACATTGGTCCACAAGAGGTTTGAAAAGGAGGAAGTCTAACCTCTGAGGCCGGTGTGGTGGGGGCAGTGGGAAATGGGGAGATACCACAGCAAGAGACAAATCAGAAGGAGAGATTTGGGCCAGGAATGGTGGCTCACATCTGTAATCCCAGCACTCTGGGAGGCCAAGGGGAGTGGATCACGTGAGGTCAGAAGTTCGAGACCAGCCTGTCCAATATGGTAAAATCCTGTCTCTACTAAAAATACAAAAATCAGCCAGGTGTGGTGGCGTGTGCCTGTAATCCCAGCTACTCAGGAGGCTGAGGCAGGAGAATCACCTGAACTGGGAGGTGGAGATTGCAGTGAGCCCAGATGGTGTGAGATTACATCTCAAAAAAAAAAAAAAAAAAGTATAGATTAGAGATCACTGGGTTCTGCCCCAGGAGAGCCCTCTTTTGCACTGATCATACAGCTCTGGGCTCCACTTCATCCTGGAATATGACACTTCCCTCCATTGCCAGCCCCTATTTTCTCTTCTCTTCCCAACTGATGCAGTCCCTGTAGCCCGCACTGTAGCTTTAGTGACTTGTACTCATGTCGCTCCCTTTTCTAGGATGCCCTTTGCCAGTTGAAATCTAACCATTCAAACCCCATTCTGTCCGTAAAGTCATGCTTCACTCATCCTGCACACGTGCTGTTTTCCTCCTGGAAACTTTTCTAGCACTGTGCCGTATTAGCGTTCGGTTACAAGCTGCCTTCAATAATGTATGTAGGTCTTGTCTTCTCCAAGTAGACTGAGGACTTCTCAGTAGCAGAAATAATGTCTTCCCTTTTTTGGTATCACTTAAAGTGAATCGTACACAGCTGACTTCATACATACTCGGTGGCTGAATGGTGACTTCCAGATAAAAGAAGGCACAGAGGTGGGAGAGCCTAGAGCCAAGTGAGGACTTTAATTATTTTGACTGATATTTTAGGTTGACAAGAAATTAGAGGAACTACATAAGCACGGATAGTAGGAGAAAAGATCTTTAGGATATTCTTTTGGCCTCTTTATGGAAGAAATTTAAGTCCCTCCTAATTTTCTAATCTCCAAAGAGCTAGAACTCTACTTCCATCAGAAACTTAAAAACCATCTCCAGACGCACAGATTTCACACTGAACTCCCCCAAAGTGTTCACTATCTGGATAAACAGCAATTTACAACCCCCATCCCCACTTTGTTGAAAAACGCCTCTAAAGAACAACATGAATAATGAATCTCTGATGGGCCTAGCTCATCTCCATAAATCATTCAGGGACAGAGGTCAGGAGAGAGTATTCTTCTGGTATTATTTAAGGCAGATTGTACAGTTCAGGCCCCATTAGTAAGCACAAAAGGACACCCATAAAATATTCATAGGCTGTGACAGAAACGCATTGACTGGCTGGGGGACCCACCTCCGGAGGGATTAGATTAGTCAGAAGAACCTGCACACTCTACACAGTCCCGTAAACTCAGAGGTTCCCATAGCTCATCAACAAATCTGATCTAGAATTTACAGGGATTTACTGAAACCACCAGAGAAAGGGTGAGATAAGCTAGAGGTAAAGAAACTATTTTGCCCAGGGCCCGTAGCCTAAGGAGAAGCAACTGACTTTTTTACCCTAAGAACAATTTGGAGAAGGAGCCAAGCTCTCCTCTGAGAAATATTGAATAAATTAGAGTTGGAAAAAAAAGAAATCTGGCAGAGGTATGCCCGGGGAGGAATCCAGGCCTACTTCCATAGGCAAAGACACTCTCCTCCCTGTATTCATTATTGATATTTTTAAAATCAAATATAATTGAATTTCACCAATATTTGATTGCATATGTAATCGATGCAAGGTACTTGCCCAACCAGGAATTAAAGTGAATATGACATACTTGACATTTCGAGAAAGTGAGAATTTGTTTGAAGGTAATTATGCTCTGAAAATGGAATCAAATGTCCGTAGAATTCCTACTTTGTCACCAGGCAGGTAAATAAGAGCTTGTTTTCCCAAGCATGTCACATGTTGCACCAGCAGGTGGATGGAGGAGGGGAGGAAGAAGGACCAGTCGCCAGATTCAGATCTAGAAGGTGTCACTTAGGCAGGACACACGAGGATGGGTGGAAAATCCTGCTTCTAGAGGGAAGAGAAGGGCAGAGAAAATGGCACAGGCTCTGAGGGATGTCACCTGTGGTTTTAATCTTCTGGCTGCTGGGCATGAAGCAGTTAAAGAGAAACCCAAGACAGCTGCAGCGAGGGGCTCCATAACAGCCACGCAGAGGAAGCACATAGGGTTCATTTTCCTATGCCACGAAGAGAGACTTGTTTCAGCTGGGACCCAATCTGGACGCTGTTCTGCCCACCAGGAAGCCAGGAGCTATAAAACCCTCTCAGTGCCGTAGCATGCATGACTCAGAGGCAGCTGAGCAGGACCCAGAGCAGAGGGATAGCTGCTACGGGTTCACCCTTTTCTATCTTCTCCGGGAGGAAAGCAAAACCTCCCTAGAAATAGAGGATGATTTAGCCATCGTTTACCAATATAAATTCCAGACAAATGAAAGTCTTGCATATAAAAACTTGAAAAACTAGAGAAAAGAAAAGTGAATATTTAGCTGATCTTGAGCAAAGGGAGAAGGCATCCGTAATAGTAACAGTATTAAGACATTTGCTCAAAGTCTATCTAGGTAGAGCTGGGACTCAAACCTAGAACTCTAGAGCCTCATTCTTTTTTTTTTTTTTTTTCTATCTTGTTGCCCGGGCTGGAGTGCAATGGCACGATCTCTGCTTACTGCAACTTTCGCCTCCTGGGTTCAAATGATTCTCCTGCCTCAGCTTCCCATGTAGCTGGGATTACAGGTGCTCACCACCATGCCCAGCTGTTTTGTATTTTTCTGGTAGAGACTAGGTTGGCCAGGCTGATCTGAAATTCCTGATCTCAGGTGATCCACCTGCCTCAGCCTTGCAAAGTGCTGGAATTACAGGTGTGACCCACCACGCCCGGCCCAGAACCCCATTCTTTATTAAAAAATATATATACACATTCTTTTATTTTTGAGAGACAAGGTCTATGTCGCCCAGAGCTTAAGTGATCCTCCCACCTCAGCCTCCCAAAGTGTTGGGATTATGGATGTGAGCCACCATGCCCAGCCCAGAGCCTCACTCTTAACCTTGAATAAAAAACTAAACACAGGTAACTCAGAAGACAAAGACTTCTGTAGTATGTCCAAATAACCCACTATAAACAGCAAGCAACAAATTGGGATGTTTTTGCAATATATGATAGGCATAGGGGTATAGTCCTAAAGAAGTCTTAATAAATCAAAAAGAAAAAGACAAGAAGAGGTCAGTAGAAATGTTGGCAAAAGTTAAAAATAGGCTGCTCCAGGCTGGGCGTGGTGGCTCACGCCTGTAAGCCCAGCACTTTGGGAGGCCGAGACAGGTGGATCACCCGAGGTCAGGAGTTAGAGACCAGCCCAGCCAAGAGGGTGAAACCCGTCTCTACTAAAAATACCAAAATTAGCTGGGTGTGGTGGTGCACACCTGTAATCCCAGCTGCTCGGGAGGCTGAGGCAGGAGAATTGCCTCAACCTGGGAGGCGGAGGTTGCAGTGAGCCAAGATCGGCCACTGCACTCCAGCCTGGGTAACAGAGTAAGACTTTGTCTAAAAAAAAAAAGACTGCTCCAAACTTGGTGACCAATGAACACATGAAAAATGTTCAGTCTCCCTAGCAAACTTTATTTTTTTTTAGAGATGGCATGGTGCGTGGGTGGTCTTGCTATGTTATTCAGGCTGGTCTTGAACTCTTGGGCTCAAGGGATCTACCCACCTCAGCCTCTCAAAGTGCTGGGATTATAGCAATGAGCCACCACCTGGCCAGCAAACTTTTAGCAAAAAGCTAATGCCTAGTTTTTGGTGTATGGTGACCAACTTTTTAGACAGTCAGCTGGGACACAATCATACCAGACCAAAAAAAAAAACCATATATATATGTGTGTGTGTGTGTGTGTGTGTGTGTGTGTATAATATATAATATTTACACATATATGTGTTTTTACTTTGACATAAAATATGAAAAATAGGTATTTATTTAAAATTATACATTATTATGTGTTACTTTTCTTCCATAAATGCTATTACTTAGACAAAGCCACATAAGACTAGTTAAGGGGGGCAATTAGTAGTAATTAATAATAGAAGTAATTAAAAATAATGTGCAAGAAAATATATCAATATTTTATAATGTTTCTTTGGATTCTCTGGTACAATTTTTTTTTTTTTTTTTGAGACAGAGCCTCACTCTGTCCCTCAGGCTGGAGTTCAGTGGTATGATCTCTGTTCACTGCAACTTCTGCCTCCTGGGTTCAAGCTATTTTCCTGCCTTAGCCTTCTGAGTAGTTGGGATTACAGGTGTGCACCACCATGTCTAGCTAATTTTTGCATTTTTAGTAGAGATGGGGTTTCACCATATTAGCCAGGCTGGTCATGAACTCCTGACCTCAAGTGATCCATCTGCCTCAGCTTCCCAAAGTGCTGGGATTACAGGCATGAGCCACCATTCCTGGCCTGATACAACAATTTTTTAACTCTTTGATATTTAAATTGTGTAGGCCATATTATTGTATATTCTTTTTTTTTTTTCTTTTTCTTTTCCTTGAGACAAGATCTCTCTCTGCACCCAGGCTGAAGTGCAGTGGCACAGACATGGTTCACTGCAGCCTCAACCTACTGGGCTCAAGTGATCCTCCCAGCTCAGCCTCCCAAGCAGCTGGGACTACAGGCATGTGCCACCTTGCCCAGCTCATTTTATATTTTTTATATAGACAAGGTTTTGCTATGCTGCTCAGGCTAGTCCTGAATTCCTGGGCTCAAGCAATCTGCCTGCCTCAGCCTCCCAAAGTGCTGAGAATGCACACATGAGCGACTGCACCCAGCCTCATATATTCTTAAAATTCACAAATGTAATGCTCTTCAAAAGGAGAGCATGAATACAATAGGACTAGTTAAAGAAATATCAACCTATATCGAATAAAAAATAAAGACAGCCGGGTGTGGTGGCTCATGCCTGTAATTCCCACACTTTGGGAGGCTGAGGCTGGTGGATCTCATGAGGTCAGGAGTTCGAGACCAGCTGGCCAACATGGTGAAACGCTGTCTCTACTAAAAATTCAAAATTAGTCAGGCGTGGTGGTGCACACCTCTAATCCCAGCTACTCAGGAGGCTGAGACAGGAGAATCACTTGAACCTGGGAGGTGGAGGTTGCAGCGAGCAGAGATAGTGGCACTGCACGCCAGCCTGGGCGACAGACTCTGTATCAAAATATCAACAAGAAAAACAATGACATATTCTTTCTGTCCCATAATATAGGATATTTTTACTCTTTGTTTCCTTTTCCAATAATATTTCTCTGAAATGCCTGCAGCCTTTAGGATACCCTTCTTTTTTTATTTCTGCAGTGGTGAACTGAATGAATATGGCCAAATGTAAAATTCAGTCTGATTTGCAGCTTTGCCCTTATTGAGCCTATGGTATATTCATTCCTGGTGTCAGTTTCATGGGAAGACATCAAGCTGAGTATCATCTCAACAAAAGCATGTAACCATGGAATTCTTAGGATTTTACTTACTAGTAATGGCAGATTTTTAGACTAGGGAGAAATAGTTTCCAACATTCCAAAAATATCCATTTGCTTTGTATCTACAGCATTGTTTTGTAAACCAGTGGTTTTCAATGAGGCCTCTGCATCTATACATCCACCACATAGACAATCCACACTGAAGATGTCCCTCACTTGTAAACATTCCAAAGGACACTGGATGCCATCATAAGTTAAATCTCTCTCGGGAAAAATAGGTTTAAAGCACAGATGTAATCTGATTTTAGGACATCAAAACTGGATTCCAAATAAGTTGTAGTTTTAGTAAAGAAATGAGAAAGTCCTCTTTAACTTTTTTCTGGTAACTTTTTTTTTTTTAAGTTTTGAAGGAGTCTTTATTTCCAAATAAATACCATATACATGTTTGTCACAATCTACATTTAACATGGAACAACTCATGTAGAGTCATGGCTCTTTATGGCCTTATGGCTTCTTCTAAGATCATCAGTTCTGGAGAAACAGCATATAAATTTTTGTGTTAGTATAAATTTTTTTTTCTATGATTCATCCTCAATGTATTTTCAAATTAGAGAAGGACATGCTCCTAGTCTCACTTTTTTTTTTTTTTTTTTTTTTTTTTTGAGATGGAGTCTCGCTCTGTCGCCCAGGCTGGGGTGCAACAGCACAATATCAGCTCACTGCAACCTCCACCTCCCAGGTTCCAGTGATTCTCCTGCCTCAGCCTCCCGGGTAGCTAGGATTACAGGCACCAACCACCACGTGTGGCTGATTTTTATATTTTTAGTAGAGACAGGGTTTCACCATGGTAGCCAGGCTGGTCTTGAACTCCTGACCTCAGGTGATCTGCCCACCTCAGCCTCCCAAAGTGTTGGGATTACAGGCGTGAGCCACTGCGCCTGGCCCTTGTCTCACATTTTGAAAATACAACTTTAGAGACAATATTTAATTACCTGTCTGTAATCCAAGCACTTTAGGAGGCCAAGGTGGGAGGATCTCTTGAATCCAGTCCAGAAGTTCAAGACCAGCCTGAGCAACATAACGAGACCCCCGTCTCTACAAGTAATAAAACAATTTGTCCAGCATAATGATGCACGTCTGTGGTCCCCACTACTAGGGAGGCTGAGGAAGGAGGATTACTTGAACCCAGCAGTTTGAGGCTACGGTGAACTATGATCATGTCGCTGCCCACCAGTCTGGGCAACAGAGCAAGACCTTGTCCCAATAATAATAATAATTATTATTACTTATAGCTGGCAGCCAGACAGCCATCTTACGGGCACATGTCTAGGGAGACTATTTCCTTCCATTTTTATAAAGTCTAATATCTCATTAAGTAATCCTGCAGCTTTGAGGAAACTAACGAGTGACCAAAACTCTCATAATGAAAGCCTCAATGTCACAGGTAAGCAGGCCACACTCCTTTTTAGCGATGTGGCGTACAAGGTGTGCAGGACATTGCACAGGAAAGATCTTTTTTATTGTCTTTGGTAAGAGGCATAACGATGGAATGAAATTTTCCAAAATTTATATGTATACTATTTGCCATACATGCAAATAGATCAGCAAGGCCCAGTTTATATTTGGATAACATATCAATATTAACTATATACCAATAATTTTATATTTTCTATAGTTTCATTAAAATCCTCACAGAAATCAAGAGGATGATTTGAAATTTGATTTTTGTTGTTGTTGTTGTTTATTGGTAAAAAGTACCCAAGAAGTAGAGAAAACAGGCTGGGCATGATGGCTCATGACTGTCATCCCAGCACTTTGAGAGGTTGAGGCCGGTGGATCCCGTAAGGCCAGGAGCTCAAGACCAGCCTGGCCAACATGGTGAAACCCCATCTCTACTAAAAATACAAAAATTAGCGGGGCATGGTGCTGGGTGCGTGTCATCCCAGCTACTCAGGAGGCTGAGGCAGGAGAATCGCTTGAACCAAGGAGGCAGAGGTTGCAGTGAGCTGAGATCGCACCATTGTACTCCAGCTTGGGGGCAAGAGACTTCGTCTTAGGAAAAAAAAAAAGTAGAGAGAATATTTTGTTGTTGTTGGGGAGGAAAAACCTTCCCTCTGTTGTCTTATATTCAGTAACTGAGGCCTGATAATTAAACGAACAAAAGACAGTGTAACAGGGGGAAAGATAAAATTTTTGTTTAACAGTGACAGACACAGCATTTACAGAAAGGAAGTGAGACTCGAAGAAGCAGTTGGACTTGGGGGCTTATATACCATTTTCACAAGGAAAAAAGTCGTTTGAGCTACAGCTGCTAGGTAAAAATAAAATAAAATAAATAAAAACAAAGCAGTTTGGGCTTCAAGGGACAATCATAAGAAGTAACTAGCCGGGTGCGGTGGCTCACGCCTGTAATCCTAGCACTTTGGGAGGCCAAGGTGGGTGGATTGCCTGAGGTCAAGAGTTCAAGACCAGCCTGGCCATCATGGTGAAACCCCATCTTAAAAAAAAAAAAAAAAAAAAAAAAAAATTAAAAAAAAAAAAAAGAAGTAACTAGAAATATACGAGGGAACTGACCGGGTACGGTGGCTCATGCCTGTAATCCTAGCACTTTGGGAGGTTGAGGCAGGCGGATTACCTGAGGTTAGGAGTTCCAGACCAGCCTGACCAATATGGTGAAATCCCTGTCTCTACTAAACACACAAAAATTAGCAGGGCATGATGGCAGGCGCCTGTAATCCCAGCTACTCGGGAGGCTGAGGCAGGAGAATCTCTTGAACCTGGGAGGCCGAGGTTGCAGTGAGCGTAGATCGTGCTATTGCACTCCAGCCTGGGAGACAGTGAGACTCTGTTTCAAAACAACAACAAAAACAACAACAACAGAAATATATGGGGGAACTAATGGAAGACAAGTGTTTCATTATAAGGTCTGTTTATGCAAACTATTCTTTTTTTTTTTTTTTTTTTTTTTGAGACGGAGTTTAGCTCTTGTTATCCTGGCTGGAGTGCAATGGCACGATCTCGGCTCACCGCAACCTCCGCCTCCTGGGTTCAAGCAATTCTCCTGTCTCAGCCTCCCGAGTAGCTGGGACTACAGGCACGTGCCACCACGCCCAGCTAATTTTTGTATTTTTAGTAGAGACGGGGTTTCACCATGTTGACCAGGATGGTCTCGATCTCTTGACCTCGTGATCCACCCGCCTCGGCCTCCCAAAGTGCTGGGATTACAGGCGTGAGCCACCGCGCCCGGC
>PVKV010018760.1:0-43929 GCA_004027835.1 Alouatta palliata
TTTTTTTTTTTTTTTTTGTGGAGGGGGGACCTGCCTTCCCTTGCGGTGACCCACTATGCCGGCTGAAACAGTGGCATTAAGATTTGTGGCGCTTTTCTGCCCGAGAATCTCCCGGTCTGGTTCCCTGCTTCAGTCCACTTTTCAATCAGCTGAATGGGAGACTGCCTTCCTGGAGCTCCAAACGCCAACTAAAAGGGTACTCAATCCCGTATACTCCAGACTGAGAACCGCCGCGCCGGGGCGCCTGCAAAATGGCCGTGCCGGCCAAAAGGGTCACGTGACCCTTGGGGCTCCTCCAAGGGAGGAGCCGCGCCAGCCAAAAGGGTCACATGACCCCTGGTGACCCGTGGGGCTCCTCCGCCAGGAATCTCCTGGTCCGTGAGCAATAAAAATTCGTCTGAAAATGTGGCGTCCACTCACTCTCTGCGCTTTCAGTGGGAGCTACAATCCTGAGCTGCTGCTAATCGGCCATCTTGGATCTCTCTCTCTCTGACTGCTTTTTAAAATATATCTTTGTCTTTCCTCCCTGTCTGTTATTTCATCTGTATTTCATCTTTTTTACTTTCAGCAGTGTGACAATTACTTGTTTTTGTATAGTTTTCTTTGTATTTTTCCTGCTATGGATTGCTGAATCCATAAGTATCCTGAATCTGTAGATTGATATCTTTCATTAAAGTCTCAGCTGTTATCTTTTCATATATTGTTTTTTCTTCATTCTATCTGTCTTCTCCCTCTGGGATTACAGTCACTCATATTTTGGACCTATTGACTGTGTCTACTTACCTCTAATGCTCTAACATATTTTTCTGTATTTTCTCACTGTGCTTTACTTGGGATGTTTTCTATTTTTTTCATCAAGTTTATTAATCACTTCTGTTGGCTCGTCTGCCCTTAAACTCATACAGTGAGTTCTTCCTAATATTGTATTTTTTAGTTATAAGAGGTCCATTTAATTTTTTTATATAGATTTTTCTATGGGTACTATTTTTTCTTACATTCTGTTCATATTTTCTTACATTTTAACATCTTAATTATGATTTTTTAAAATCTGTGTGTTTGTTCCATTATTTGGATAATATATGGATCTCTTTCTATTACCTGTATTTTCTCTTGGTTACTGATCATATTGCCTTGACTCTGTTATATCTAATAATTTTTGTAGTATGCCAGACATTTTACATTAAAAGAACTACTGAGGCTCCAGCTGGTATCTTCCATGAGAAATAATTCTTCCTTTCCTCTGGTAGGCTAATAGGATAAGGCCCTGATCCCCTCAATCTAATTATGGATTGAGTTAGACCACGTCTGGACTGTGCCTTGGTTTATCCTTGATGCCTGTTGTTTATCCTTGTTTCTTGGACGTGGGCCCTCTTGCGCTCTTATTGAGAACCTAATTTCTATTTCCTTAGCCCTGAAACACTGCAGGAGATCATCCTATCCTTGAGAGGTCTGGGGCTTAGTTTTATTACCTCTCACCCCTTATAGTTTCAAAATATGGCATGTATCTTTAAGAGGAAATCAGCCATGTGTTTGAGGTATACCACCTACTTCTACTGGAACCTTGCCTCCTAAAACCACAACATTATAGGAGATTTTATTCTGCCTTTTAAAAGCTCTCAGTCTAGCTTTGAAGTTTCAATGTGCTGGCCCAAAATTCAGCAAATACTTGATGAGACAAACTGGCCACACACAGGGGCTTCTTAAGTTTCCAGTTTGTCACAGCAGCTCTCTGATTTCTCTTTCCTCCAACAGAGTCCCTCACCACACGCCAAAAATGATCCTTAGTTTATGCCAAAATTAACAGTTTATGCCAAAATTAACCCTCAGGAAAGAAAACAGTATCAGCTACCTCAGAGGCCATCGCCTGGAATTCCAGTTCATCTGATCCTCCTGACAGCTCTGTGGTATCTTTTTAAATAATTACTCTGACTTCTAGTTGTTGCATTGTTAACGTTGTACTACCACAACTCTCCCTTCCTACCTGGAGGCCTAGGAAGCATTATCTTCTACCTGCCCTATATAATAGTTTATTAACTGGTCTGCCTAATTCTACTGTTGTCCCTCTCACAAAGCAGTTGGAGTCATCCTTTTAAGTATATCTTGTCGCTCCCCTGCTTAAAACCCTCCAGTGTCTTCCCTTTACATTTAGAGTAAGTTCAGTTCATTTTCATAGACTGCAGCCCTACACAATATTATTGCTCCTCCCTCTCTAACCTAATTTCTCTCTACCCTCCCCTTGGTTCAATGAAAGCTTTACTGTGACCTCCTTTCCATTTCTCAAACACACTAACATGTTCCTGTCTCAGAATCTTTGCACTTAACCCTCTCACATCTTCATAAAGCTTATGTCTTTACTTCTTTAGGGAGTTCTATGTAAATGTCATCTCCTCAAAGAGGACTTCCCTTAAAATTCTGTCTTCTTAACCTGCATTAGTTTTAATCATAGCACTTAGCACTACCTGACATTATATTGTATATTGTCTTATTTTTTAATATTCTGTGTCTCTCACGAGGAGGTAAGTTCCATGAGACTGGAACTTACCTTTGTCCACTGTTCTATCCCCAGGGCTTAGCACAGTGTATAACTTACAGTAAGCACTCAATAACTATTTGCAGAATGAATTAGATATCCCTTACCTCAAAAAATTCTCAGTTTAAGGAAAAAATGAATAATTGGAGTAAAATTAAGAAGTACTGTAACATAGGTGTCTATAGAATGCTTTGGGAGTAAAGAGAGGGCACTGACTTAGTTGGGACATGGTCAGAGAAAGCCTTAGTAAGGAGGTGGCCCTGGATCGAGTGTTGAAAACCGAGTATTGATATGTGTCTCACAAAGAATAATAGCTCAACATACGGAGCTACTAAAACATGGGGTTAGATGATAGGAAGTGACATCAGTTATAATGGGAGAGCAAGATAGGCAAAGTCACAAAAGTCCTTAGATATCAGGTTAAAGAATTTAGACCTTACCTGAAAGATAATAAGGAGTCAAGGTTTTTAAGAGCAAAGATTTTTAAGGAGAGATGCTATCAGATTTATATTTCCACATGTTCCTCTACTCCTCACTGCAAGTAATCAAACTAAAAATTCAAGTAGATTGATGTAGAAAATCCCTGACATAGTTATCAGGGCTCAGTTTCAAAACAGAAGTTCTTATCCCAACTCACTGTGTAACCTGGGAAGGGCATTGTGTCCTTTTCTGAGCCTCAGACCTTCATTCTTAACGGGAAAGAATTATAGTTTCTAAAAGCCTTTTGAACTCTAAGCCTATGATTCTGTTAATATTTATATACTTCAACTTTGACTTAGATCACAATACTTGTCTAAGATACCTGGGGAAGAAAATTTTAATATTTTTTTCTGCATCTGCCAGGAATAATTTAAAACCTCCAATTCCAGCCAATCTAAATTCAGTTTTCTTCATAGATTTCCTAAACATTTAGGTCAAATGCCAAGAAACCAGTTTCTTAAAACAAAACTACCTGAGCAGAAGTGGCAAGTCCTTTTTTACTTCTGGCTAGGATGAGAATGCAGGGGGCAGAGAGGGTGATAGAATGAGTCTTTTTCTTGCAGTTGTGATTCCAAAGAATCCCTATCCTGCGTCTGATGTGAATACTGAGAAGCCCAGCATCCACAGCAGCACCAAAACTGTCTTGGAACATCAACCAGGGCAGAGGGGGCGTAAACCAGGAAAGAAGCGGGGCCGGACATCCAAGACCCTAATTTCCCATCCCATCTCTGCCCCACCCAAGACAGCTGATTTGAAATTCCCAAAGAAGAGGGGTCCCAAACCTGGCAGCAAGGTAGGTAAAATGTGGGTCTCCCAGAAAGGGATAAGGGATTATAAATCGGTCATTCATCCATACCCATCTCTCTTGGAAAGAGGCATATCTGGCCCTCTTCTCCATCTTGTGTATGCTTATAAGAGGAATTTCCTAGATCGTCATCCCTACTTGCTACTTACCTGAGAGTTGGTAATATTAAAGATAGGATGGTGGAGGACAGGAAACAAATTTTAACTTTACAAGTTACTCATATTCAAGGAGATTCTGGTCTAATATACTTGGAAGAAACTGCTCTTTGTTAACCTTTCCAAAGTAGATGCCCAGCATGTGGACAGAAAGCAAAAATTAACTCTGTAAATGTTTATTTTTTTTCTTTTAATCAGCTTTTCCAGGCTAAATGTAAATATATTTTGTGTTATCTCTACCCCTTTTTTTAAAAAAAAATTGACTACTTACTGTCAGACTCTTTATTAGATGCCAATATGTACATATCCCGTGATTTTCACAAAACCGTAAAAGATAGCGTTAATGTTATTTTATAGTAAATTGAGACTTACAGCTATAAAATGATTTTTCTAAGATCACATAGCTGGTAAATGGCAAAAGCTACAGAGATTGGTCCCTTATCTACTTCCAAGGTCACTGCTTCCCTAGCATATATTCACTCTTTCCCACATTTCCTGAGGGTCACAACACTTCTAGTATTCTAGTATTGGAAAAGACAGCTGAGTCAACTTCACTGAGCACTGTTATTGAAAGTACCACCTCTTAGTCATGGCCTGTTTTCCATGGGTGTCTTTGCTAGCAAAGGCATTGATATGAAAAAAAAAAAAAAAAGGCTTCTCTCAGCAGCTTCTCTAGGGCTCCTTTTAGCATCACCCCCTCCACTCATTTCTTAACTGTCAGGAGTTATCTCTGAATCTCCTCCCTGAACTAGAATACCTGAGTTCCAGTATGGAAATGATAACTGATTCTCCCTGAGCATTCCATCCCAGTCTCGTTAATTCCTCCCTAGGGTTAGTTTGTTTACTGTTTGTTTTGCTTGTTTATTAGCTTCCACTGACTTCAGTCCTTATAGAATATAAGCTCCTCAAGGTCAAAAACCTAATCTTTCTCTTTTTTTTTCTCCTGCAGTACCTTATATCTCAGTCAGTCTCTTGGGAAATATTCAGAATATGCAAGATGGACAGGAGGCTGGGTGGGTGGCCACATAGATGGATGATTTTAGTGATGATGTTACCAATCTCAGTTCTCTCTTATTTTTGGCTTCAGATTCTCAATATCACTTCCTGATCTTTCTGTGTAACACATATGCTCCTCGTCATCTATTACCACTAATCGCTAACCCAGGTCTTGATTCATTTTTGCCTTCATTACCCACCTCTCATTCTCCTGTTGTAGAGAAGAGACTGAAGGCCCTAAGGATGCTAAGGCCAGAGAAGCCATGCTTTTGATGATGTGAAGACATCTTGAGGACAGTCAGAAAAGGGAGAAAACCTACCTGGGGGGCTCCAAAGATAGAACCAGAACCAATAAATGGAAACTCAAGCAGGCAAGCTTTGTCTCAACATAAAAGGAACAGTTAAATCTATCCCAAAATAGAAGTAATGAACCCCTATAACTAGAGGTGTTTCATCAGGGACTGGATGACTCTGTGGATGGGATCTTTTAGGGAGAGGGAATTGGGTGGATAGTTGGGTTAAGTGGCCTTTAAGATCATTCAAAACTGAAAAACTGTTACTGTGATTGCCTCTGCTCTGCTCTCTCAGGAAGTTTTGAACATAGTAACCAAAGTCCTTTTTCTTTCCAGCCATCTTGAAAGCAGTCATTCTCATCTTTTCCTGTATTTTATGTCCTAGCATTTGATACTCTTGATTCTCCTTCGCGTTCTTTTGCCTACCCCTACAAGTGTATATGCCTTCCACTTCACCTGTGTGCCTTATATCCTTTTTTGTTTGTTTTGTTTTGCTTTGATTTTTGAGGTGTGGTCTCACTCTGTCATCCAGGCTGAGTGCATTGGCACAGTCATTGCTCACTGCAGCCTTGACCTTCTGGGCTCAAGCGATCCTCCTACCTCAGCCTCCCAACTAGCAGAGACTACAGGCATGTGCCACCACGCCCAGCTAATTTTTGTTAATTTTTTGTAGACATGGGGCCTTGCTCTGTTGCCCAGGCTGGTGTCAAACTCCTGGGCTCAAGCAGTTTTCCCACCTAGACCTCCCATAGTGCTGGGATTGTGAGCATGAGCCACCATACCATGACTGGCTTTATATCTCTTTTTGAAGCAGAGTAGTCTTATGGATAATGCATAAGCTTTAAAGTCAGACAAACTTAGGTTAACATATCTTCATAGGTTGCCACCTGTGTGACTTTGGGAAGGCTTCTCTGGATAAGACCTTGAGCCCATTTTCTTCCCTCTAAAATGAAAATGAGATAATATATGAGTACATATAATATTGTAAATGTACCTATCTCAAATAGGTTTACATTATTCAGGCACCTAACCTACCAGGCTTGTTCCTTTAGGGACCCCATGAAATCCTACCACTAGCTCACTGAAACTGAAGTGGTATTTCCCTTCTTCCCTGACTCATTCGTTACTTATTTGTATTTTCACTTTTAGCAATAACAAAAAGCATAAGCAGGTTCACTTTCAATGTGTGTTTTGAATGGTTCATGAGAGTTTGCGTGATTGCTTTCACAGGCAAGGCCGTCTTACATATGCCTGCTGTCATCAGGGCTATCTCTTTAGAGAACATACTCCTAGAAGGCAGACAGGTTGATATGGCTCGCAGCAGCTGTCCCTACATAAAGCATTTAGTAAAAATGAATTTCTGGATCTCCGTGATTATTATGTTTTCCTTGCATTCAGAAAGGCTTTTAGCCAGGCATAGTGGCTTATGCCTGTAATCCTAATACTTTGAGAGGCCAAGGTAGGAGGATCACTTGAGCAGGAGAAATTTGAGACCAGCCTTTGCAATATAGTGAGACCTGATCTCTACAAAAAATTTAAAAGTAAGCCATGCATGCTGGCACATACCTGTAGTCCCAGCTATTCAGGAGGCTGAGGTGGGAGAATTGCCTGAGCCTTGGAGGTGGAGGTTGCCGTGAGCCAGAACCATGCCATTGCACTCCAGCCTGGGCAACAGAGCAAGACTTTTTCTCAAAAAAGAAAAAAAAAAAAAAGCTTTTAGAAAACTATTTCTAAAAACCTTCTGAGATCTTTCTCCCCTAAAGACTGCCCTAAACAGCATGGGGGAAATATTAGATTTCTCTCAAATCATCTTTATTATTTCCTCTGTTATTGGTGATCTGTACTGCATGCTTCATAAAAAAATAATAATAAAAAAATAAATTTATTTACACTTTTTTTATGCTAAGTACCATGCTGACAATGGTACTTAGAACCAGACTTTCAAAGAGTTCCAGGTAAATAGGGATACTGGTATGTAAACATATAATGACAATACATTGAAAAATGCAACAGTTCAAAAAACAGAGGTAACATAAAAGAGACAATGATTAGAGAAAAGCTAGAAAAGCTTCCTAGATCAACAAGTTTGTAAAATAAATTTAAAAAGAAAGAGCATTTCAAGTGGAAGAGACATCTTATTGTAAAGGTGTGAACCAGGTAAAATTGAAGGATTCTTGAAGAAGCAATGTAGTTAGAGATTTACTAGAGTAGGAGGTTTAAGGGAAGGAATGGCAGGTAATGAGGTGAAGAGAGAGGCAGACAGAGTAAAGACGTTTATAGAATTAGAAGAGTCATTTCTGGTTTTTTGTTTGTTTCCATTTTTAAAGAGTGAGAAATAAAGTACAAAATAATGTGAAACCAGACTTCAACCATAGCATATTTTGCTTTTGTCTGCCCAACTAATAAGGGAACTGGAACTTCACATGATAATATTGAATCTAATGTAAAAGGTAATACATTAAGCTTTGACCTTATGAAAGACCAGAATCTTGTACATAGATTCAGAAAATGTCTAAGTATCTTCTATAGATATATGTATAGCTTTAAGCCAGATGCTGTATAGAAAACAAAGATAAAATGCTATTCCATCCATAAATATATTTTTGCTTCATGAATGAATTAAGTGCCAAGAATAGAGAATGAAAATACCTGTCATGGATAGCAAATTTTTTCCCATTCATTTTGACAGAGGAAACCTCGGACTTTGCTGAATCCACCACCCGCCTCACCGACAACCAGCACTCCTGAACCAGATACCAGCACTGTACCCCAAGACGCTGCCACCATCCCCAGCTCAGCCATGCAGGCCCCCACAGGTAAGAGCAGATAACAAGACTACCTGCTCACAAGCCCCAGACCTAGTGTCTGCACTTTCTCTTGTCTTACACCAGTAATTGGCACTTTTCCATTTGTAAACCTAGGCAAAATCTTTTAAAATTTTTTTATCTTTGGCATTTAAAATAATGTGAGAGAGACAATAAAACTTGGGTAAGTTTTCTGTGAATTCAGGGATGGGAAACTAAGGCAGGAACAACACCAAGAGCTCCCTGGCCTAGTTTAGAATAATACCTTTCCAGGGGTGGGGAGTTGGGGAGAGATAGCATGGGGAGAAATGGCAGATATAGGTAATGGGGAGGAAGGCAGCAAATCACACTGCCATGTGTGTACCTATGCAACAATCTTGCATGTTCTTCACATGTACCCCAAAACCTAAAATGCAATTAAAAAAAAAAAAAGAAGAAGAATACCCTTCCTTCCCAGTTAGGAGTATTCCCTTGAGCGATCCTTCCACCTTCCAGAATCCTCTTAGCATTCCAGCAATGGTGCCACCCTTCAAATATGTATGAAGTTTCTCTGATTTTTTTTTTTTTAACAATCATTGATGGTGGCAAACTTTGGTACAATGAGAGTAAACTTGATTTTAGAGATCAACCAATGAGTGGTTGACTCATTGCCAAATCTGGTGGATGAAATGGGTGGGTAATTAACCTGGGTTATGCATATCTGTTCCTATTTTGTAAACTGTCTATGACAGTAACTAAAAGAACTATGCCTAGATACACAGCCTTCCAAGGGGGTAACTCTAAAGAAAAATACTCATTTTTTAATGTGTAAATTAAGATAAATATGTGAAACCCTATTCTGTTACTCAGCAGACACTCCATCTTCTTCTAGGAAGTCTAAGCAATTGGTATGATCCCCATGGAAGTTACGGTTGTCTTTCTCTTTAGAAGGAGTTGAGTTATGTCTCGGATCAAATCCTAGAATGTAGAAGCCTGAAGGCAAGGCTCAGGTGTAGTTTCCTTTCCAATAACCTAGAGAAGATGACAGAACCTGCCATGGTCAAGCTATAATAGTCTTCACTGATCATTGTGTAGCAATCTCTTGAGTGGGACTTGATTCACTTTGTGTGACCTTGATATTACTTTTCAATCTGAGCTTCAGTTTATAATCTATACAATGATAGGACTAGTCCAAATAACCTTTATAGTCCCTTCAATTGTTAAAAATAAAAGCTGTCACAGACTGAATGTGATGTGCCACATCACATTATCTTTTATTACCTGCCTTTCATTTTTTTTAACTGTAGAGACCTTTTTAAAAGGTATTTTGGTTTTTATCAGTTACACACATTCATAGTTCAAAGGAATGAAGGGTCTACACGACTTACTACAAAAACAAAACAAACACACCTCTTATCCCCCTGTCAATTACTATTCCCCAGAGGCAATCACTTTCAGTTTAACTGATTTTTTATTTACCTCTGTATCTAAATAGCATGTATATTGCTATCTTTTTTAGTTTAGTTATTTTTCTACTGACTACCCACTTTAGAAGATAAGAATTTAACTCTTCTTAATCTCCTTGCCCCTTATCCATCCACACGTATTTCCCTACCCCAATTCCATGATATTATAATTTTGATTAGATCAAAATTCAGTGTTTTGTTATTATAACTAATTAAATGCTATTCTCAATTGAACCATGTAGTGTACTATGATTACTTTTCCTTTGTTGCTCAACATTGCGTTTTCAGGGGAAATCTTGTTGATTTCCTTGTTATGTGTTTATTTTTCTGTATACTTGTTATTAATTCAACATTAAACTTTCTTCGTACTGTATACATCTCTCTTTATGTCCAAGTACATTATATATTCTATCCATGTCATACTCTAGAAGAAATCTCTCCTGGAGCCTTCTTAGTTTCTTTAGATTGTGTTCACCTCTCTTTTTTGGTAAGGGTCTCAGTTTGCTCTTTCCAGTGTCTTTGTCTTCTGTAAATCTTTTTTAGACATAAATATTTAGTTTTGTATGAAATCTCTTTATTCTCTTTGAAGTTTCTCTTAATTCCCAGTATCCTAAAATGTCACCTTGGATATATTTTCACCTTCCATACTGGACACTTTCATTTTATAAAACTCTAAAAAAAATTGGTTGAGCATGGTGGCTCACGCCTGTAATTCCAGCATTTTAGGAGGCCCAAGCAGACAGATTACTTGAGGCCAGGAGTTCAAGACAAGTCTGGTCAACATGACGAAACCCCATCTCTACCAAAAATACAAAAATTAGCTGGTCATGGTGGTGCACACCTGTAGTCCCAGCTACTCAGGAGGCTGAAGCATGAGAATTGCCTGAACCCAGCTTTTGCCCTAGTCCCAGCAGTAACTGTTCAAGAGGTTGAGGTGGAGATTGCAGTGAGCCAAGGTAGTACCACTGCACTCCAGCCTGGGTGACAGAGCAAGACTCTGTCTCAAAAAACAAAAATTCTTTAATCAATTATTTTCTTTCACTTCTTTTTCTCTATTCACTCTTGTCATACCTCTTATTCAGTTGTTGAATCTCTTGAACTGGTTCTGTAATATTTATATCTCTGTTCTTATCCCTATTCTTTGCCTTTTGGTCAACTATCAAGTTTTCCTCAACTATATCTCCAAACTTTGTGTTGAGTTTCTCATTTCTGCCATCTTGCTTTTTAGATTATAATTATTTAGTACGGCATTTTCCAAAGTGTGTTTGGTAGAAACATCAGACGTGCAAAATGCTCTACATAAAAGGATTTTACATAGACTTAGGAAATTTAGTTACATACATTTAGGAAATGCTTATACTCTTACCCATGGTTGGAGATTTAGATTTTCTTATCAAGAGCTCTTTTTGTTGTTCTTTGAAATTTTTTAATAGACTTTTATTTTTTAGAGTGGTTTTAGATTCACAGCAAAATTGAGTGGTAGATACAGAGATTTCCTGTATACTCGCTGCCCTCCCCCGCACATGCTCTCCTCCATCAACATCCTCCACCAGAGTGGTACCTGTCTTACAACTGATGAATTTACATTGACTCATTATTATCACCCATGTTTGCATTTGGATTTACTCTTGGTGCTTTATGTTCTATGGTTTTGACAAATGTGTAAGGACATATATCCACTATCGTGTATCATACAAAATAGTTTCACTGCCCAAAAACCCTCTGGTCTCTGCCTATTCATCCTTCCTCCCCATTAACCCCTGGCAACCACTAATCAAGATTTGTCTTTTCCAGAATGTCACATAGTTTAAATCATGCAGTATGCCATCTTTCAGATTGGCTTCTTTCACTTAGTATTATTCATTTAAATTTATTCCGTATCTTTCCATGGCTTGATAGCTTTCTTTTTTACCACTAAAAAATAGTTCATTGTCCAGATGTTTCACATTTTATTTGCTCACCTACTCATGGGAATGTTGGTTACTTCAAAGTTTTTGCAATTATGAATAAAGCAGCTGTAAATATCTGTGTGCAGGTTTTTATGTGGACGTAAGGTTTCAACTCCTTTGGATAAATACTAAGGAGCACAACTGCTGGATTGAATACTAAGAATATGTTTTTTTTGCAAGAAACCAAAGGGGCTTCAAGATGGCTGACTAGGGCTGGGCACAGTGGCTCACACCTGTATTCCCAGCACTTTGGGAGTCTGAGGCAGGTGAATCACTTAAGCTCAGGAGTTTGAGACCAGCCTGGGCAACATGGTGAGGGCCCCCCCCATCTCTACTAAAAATACAAAAATAAATAGCCAGCCAAGCGTGCGGGTATGCGCCTGTGGTCCCAGCTACTTGGGAGGCTGAGATGGAAGGATCACTTGATTCCAGGGATGGGCAGGGTGGAGGCTGCAGTAAACCAAAAACACACCCCACTCCAGCCTAGATGACAGAGCTAGTCTTTAAAAAAAAAAAAAAAAAAAAAAAAAAAAAAAAAAAAAAAAAAAAAAAAAAAAAAAAAAAAAAAAAAAAAAAAAAGGCTGACTAGAAGCATTTCATATGCCTATGCTCACCTCGTCCACTTAGAAGAACCAAAAGAGTGTATAGACAGTCATACTTCAGATACCTTATCCAAGATAGAACACTGGAATTCAACAGGAAAGTGACAGAAAACACTGAAAGAAAGGAAGGAGAAAGAAGAGAAGCAGCCTGCCTGTCTAGGATTGGCTAGGAGACAGCAAGTGACTTCCCAAGGGCAAGTGAGACACTTCTAGCAGCCCATATCCCTACATATGGAATCATGCATGCCTGGCAACCAGAGAGCCCTTGACCTTCCCAACCCCTGAAACTAACATAGGGAGCTGCCAGAAGACCAGGAGAGGGAACTGTTCCAGGGATTGAGCTTGCACTGCATCGCACACCCTTTCTGAGCCATAAGCAGCTATAGTGATGCACCATTTTCAATCCTAGCCATTGGCAGACTGCATTCTGTCCTGGGGCCTAATAGCACCAGGACTGAGGTGTTAGGAGAAATTGAGCTGTTACTGCTGGTACTAGGGCAAAAGGTGGAAATGGGCTCCCATAGGTAGGACTCACAAGTAAGGCATGGGCTACACCTGCCAGTTCTTCAATGCTAATATTACCAGGACTGACACTGGGATGTGAATAGAGCACAAAGTGCTGCTGGGGCTTATCTAAAATGTTATTGCCAAACCCAAGGTCATCTAGATTTTCTCTTGTGTTATCTTCTAGGAGTTTTATAGTTTGCATTTTACATTTAGGTCTATTACCCTTTGGGGGTTACTTTTTTCAGGAGTGTAGGTTCTATGTCTAGGTTCACTTTTTTGCATGTGAATATCCAGTTGTTCCAGAACCATTTGTTGAAAAGAGTATCTTTATTTTTTTATTGTATTGCCTTTACTTCTTTGTCAAAGATAAGCTGATTATATTCATGTGGGTTTATTTCTGGGCTCTCTATTCTGTTCCATTGATCTGTCTATTCTTTAGGCAGTACTGCAGTCTTAATTATGGTGCTTTACAATAAGTCTTGAAGTCAAATAGTATCAGCCCTCCTGACTTTGTTCTGGGTCTTTTGCCTGTTCATATAAAGTTTAGATTCAGTTTGATTTGCTACTGTTGTGGAGACAGAGGTGCACTCTGTTGCCAAGACTGGAGTGCAGTGGTGCAATTACAGCTCACTGCAGCCTCAATCTTCCTGAGCTTAAGCTATCCTCCCACCTCAGCCTCTCAAATAGCTGGGACTACAGGCACAGACCACTACACTTAGCTAATTTTGTAGAGACAGGGTCTCACTATGTTGCCCAGGTCTCAAACTCCTGGACTCAAGCAGTCTTCCCACCTTGATCTCCCAAAGTGCTGGGATTACAGGCATGAGCCACCACATCCAACTAATTCAATTTATTGCTATCTACAAAATAATTTTCTGGGATTTTGATTAGGATTGCAGTGAGTCTCTACATTGATTTGGAAAGAACTGACATCTGACAATATTAAGTCTTCTTATCCATGAATGCAAAATACCTGTTTACTTAGTTCTTTTTATGTTTCTTTCAAAAAGCTTTTCTAGTTTTCCTCATATAAATGTTAAATATATTTTGTTTAACTTATACCTAGGTATTTCATTTTTTGGTGCTAACATAAATGGTATCATGGGGGTTTGTTTTGTTTTTTG
This sequence comes from Alouatta palliata, assembly GCA_004027835.1. Lineage (NCBI taxonomy): Eukaryota > Metazoa > Chordata > Mammalia > Primates > Atelidae > Alouatta > Alouatta palliata. The sequence continues at coordinate 13,691 of PVKV010018760.1, forward strand.
AAATAGGTCTTGCTGTGTTGCCCAGGCTGAAGTACAGTGGTGTCATCATAGCTCACCACAGCCTCAAACTCCTGGGCAGAAGCAATCCTCCCTCCTCAGCCTCCTGGGTAGCTAGAACTACAGACATACCACCATGCCTGGCTAATTTGTTTATTTTACAGATAGTTTCTCACTATGTTGCCCAGGCCAGTCTTGAATTCTTGGCCTCAAACAATCCTCCTGCTTCAGCCTCACAAAGTACTGGGATTACAAGTGTGAGCCATTGTGCCTGGCCTGTATTGTGTTTTTTTAATTTTAAATTTCACTTCTTCATTGCTGCTATATAGGAAAGTGATTGACTTTTTGTATATTAGTTTTGTATATTGCATTCTTGTTAAAATCACTTATTAATTCCAGAAGTTTTTTTTTTCTTTTGGTTGTTAATTATTTCATATTCTTCACATAGACAATCATGTCACTTGAGAACAAAGTTTTATTTCATCCTTCCCAATCTGCATTCTTTTTATCTTACTTTTTGTCTTAACTGCATTAGCTAAGACTTCCAGTATGCTGTTGAAGAGGAATGATGAGAGAAGACATCCTTGTCTTGTTCCTGATTTTGGTTAGAAAACCTCTAGTTTCTCACCATTAAGTATGATGTTCGCTCTAGGGTTTTTGTAGATGTTATTTATTAAGTTGAGAAAGTTTCCGTCTATTTCTGGTTTCCAAGAATTTTTATTATGAATGAGTGTTGATTATTGTCAAATGCTTTTTCTGCATGTATCGATATGATTATCTGATTTTTCTTGCTTAGCCTGTTGATATGAAAGATTATATTAATTGATTTTTGAATGTTTAGTCAGCCTTGCATACTTGGGATAAATTTCACTTGGTCATAGTGTATAATTCTTCTTTATATTGTTCTATTTGATTTGATAATATTTTGTCGAGGACAGTGCCTCATAAAATAAGCTAGAAGACATTGCTTCTGCTTCTATTAAACACTTCTAAAATTGATTCTGAAGAATTGGTATAATTTCTTTCTTAAATGTTTGGTAGAATTCACCAATGAACCTATCTAGGCCTGATATTTTCTTTTTTGTAAGGTTTGAGTTTTTTTAAATTAATTCAGTTTCTTTAAAAAATATAAACCTATTCAGATTGTCTGTTCTTGAGTTTTGGCAGACTGTCTTTGAAAGAAATAGTTCATTTCATCTAGGTTATCAAATGTGTGGACATAGAGCTGTTCATAGTATTCCTTTATTATCCATTTAATGACAATAAGATCTGTAGTGATCCTTTATCGCTACAGATAAGTGATAAAGTCCCCTTTATCATTTCTGGTTTAGTAATTTATGTCATCTCTCTGGTTGGTTGTTTTGTTTTGTTTTTAGTTAACCTAGCTAGAGTCTTACTGATTTTATTTATTTTTCAACAAACCAGCTTTTGGTTTCATTGATTTTTTTTTTTTTTTTTTTTTTTTGAGTTGGAGTTTCGCTCTGTCACCCAGGCTGGAGTGCAGTGGCACAATCTTGGCTCACTGCAACCTCTGCCTCCTGGGTTCAAGCAGTTCTCCTGCCTCAGCCTCCCGAGTAGCTGGGACTACAGGCACGTGCCACCACACCTGGCTAATTTTCTGTATTTTTAGTAGAGACGAGGTTTCACCACATTAGCCAGGATGGTATCAATCTCCTGACTTCATGATCCACCCACCTCAGCCTCCCAAAGTGCTGGGATAACAGGCATGAGCCTCCGCACCTAGCCCGTTTTCATTGATGTTTCTCTATTGATTTCCTGTTTTCAATTTCATTGATTTCTGCTCTATAATCTTTATGATATTTTTATTTTCTGCTTACTTTGGATTTAACTTGCTCTTCTTTTTCTAGTTTCCTAAGATGGAAGCTCAGATTGCTGCTTTTAGATCTTCTTTTCTAATATCTGCATTCAATACTATCAGTTACCCTTTAAACACTGCTTCTGCTCTATCCTACAGATTTTGATATGTTGTATTTTCATTTTCATTTAGTTCCAATTTTTTTAATTATTATTATTGAAACAGAGTCTCACTCTGTCGCCCAGAGTGGAGTGCAGAGGCAACGATCTCAGCTCACTGCAGCCTCCACCTCCTGTGTCCAGGTAATTCTTCCGCATCAGCCTCCCAAGTACCTGGAATTACAGGTGTGCGCCACCATGCCTGGCTAATTTTTTTGTATTTTTAGTAGAGACAGGGTTTCAACATGTTGGTCCAGCTGATTTTGACTCCTGACCTCAAGTGATCCACCCATCTTGGCCTCCCAAAGTGCTAGTATTACAGGTGTGAGCCACCACGCCTGGCCAGTTCCAAATATTTTTTAAATTTCTCTTGTTATTTCTTTTTTGACCTATGTGTTATTTAGAAGTGCGTTGTTTAATCTCGAACTATTTGGAGATTTTTTTTTCATTTATCATTCTGTTTTTGACTTCTAGTTTAATTCTATTGTGTTCTGAAAGAAGATGTATGATTATTCTTTTAAAATTTGTTCAGGCTGGGTAAAATTTGTTCAGTGCCTGTAATCCCAGCCGTTTGGGAGGCCAAGGCCAGTGGATTGCTTGAGCTCAGGAGTTTGAGATCAGCCTGGGCAAGATGGTGAAACCCTGTCTCTACCAAAAATACAAAAAATTAACCAGGTGTGGTTGCATGCACCTGTGGTCCTAGCTACTCAGGAGGCTGAGGTGTGAGGATTGGTTGAACCTGGGAGACAGAGGTTGCAGTGAGGCAGGATCACACCACTGTACTACAGCTTGTGTGACAGAATGAGACTTTGCCTCAAAAAATAATAAAAATGAGAAAATTTTTTTAAAAATTTTTGTTAATGTCCAAGTGTGTTTTATGGTCCAGAATGTGGTCTATCTTGCTGAATGTTCTACATGAACATTCTTTTCAAGAAAGAACGTGTATCCTGCTGTTGTTGGATGATGTAGTCAGTAGATGCCAACTATATTTCAGTTGATTGATGGTGCTATTGAGTTCAATTATGTCCTTACTGATTTTATGCCTGTTTGATGTGTCCATTTCTGATAGAGGCGTGTTGAAGTCTCCAACTATAATAATGGACTTATCTGTTTCTCCTTGCAGGTCTGTCTGTTTTTGCCTCACATATCTGACACTTTGTTGTCAGGTATATACATTAAGGAGTGATATATCTTCTTGGAGAATTGGCCTCTTATTATGTAATGCCCCTGTCTTTCCCTGATAATTTTCCTTGCTCTGAATTCTACACTGTCCGAAGTTAATATAGCTACTCCAGCTTTCTCCTGGTTAGCGTCAGCATGGTGTATCTTTCTTTACCCATTTACTTTTAATCTTTATATGTCTTTATATTTAAAGTAGGTTTCTGGTAGACAACATAAACTTGGATCTTGGGGTTTTTTTTAATTTTTTTTAAATAATCATTTACATATACACCTTAGCAGAATTCAGGCTCCTTTCATCCTCCTAATCTGGTGGTCTTTCATTAGCTTTACAAAGAAATTTAGTTTTGGGGAAGGACTATTGTCATTTAAACTGTAAACTAAAATTCTCCCGAAGTTAGTTTGTCCCAAGCCCAGGAATGATTAAGGGCAGTTTGGAGGTTAAAGATAATATGGGAGTTAATTAGATCAGATCTCTTTCACTGTCGTAATTTTGTCACTATTACCATTTTTGCAAAGGTAGTTTCAGATGAATTAAGATTAAGAAAAATAGGCCAGGCATAGTGGCTAACACCTGTAACATTAGTACTTTGGGAGGCCGAGTTGGGAGGATCAGTCACTTGAGCACAGGAGTCACCACCCTAGGCAACAACATAGCAAGACCTTGTCTCTACTAAAAATTAAAATAAAAAAATTAATCAAGCATTGTGGTGCATGCCTATAGTCCCAAGCTACTCAGGAGGCTGAGGCAGGAGGATCACTTGAGCCTGGGAGATTGAGATTGCAGGGAGTTATGATAGCACCGCTGCACTCTAGCCTAGGTAACAAAGTGAGACCCTGTCTCAAAAAACAAAGAAAAGAAAAAAAAGTTATAATTTTGTCTTTACTTATTTCTTCTCTGATGCTCTTCCTTTCTTTATATAGATGCAAGTTTCTGATCTATATCATTTTCCATCTTTCTAAAGAACTTCTTTTAACATTTCTTGCAAGGCAGGTCTACTGCCAGCACACTCCCTCAATTTTTCGTTGTCTTTTTTTTTCTCCCTCACATTTGAAGAACAGTTTTGCAGAGTACAGAACTTTAGGTCAGTGGGTTTTTTCCTCTCAACACATTAAATATTTCACTCTCTTCTTGCTTGCATGGTTTCTTAGAAGACATTGGATATAATTCTTGTCTTGGTGGTAGCTCAGGCCTGTAATCCCAGCACTTTGGGAGGCCGAGGTGGGCAGATCGCAAGGTCAGGAGTTCAAGACCAGTCTGACCAATACGGTGAAACCTGCCTCTACTAAAAATAAAAAAATTAGCCAGGCATGGTGGCACGTGCCTGTAGTCCCAGCTACTCAGGAGGCTGAGGTGGGAGAATCACTTGAACCTAGGAGACCAAGGTTGCAGTGAGCCAAGATTGCGTCACTACACTCCAGCCTGGGTGATAGGGTAAGACTCCATCTCAAAAAAAAAAAAAAAAAAAAAAAAAAAATTCTTGTCTTTGCCCCTCTATAGGTAAAGTATTCTTTTCCTCTGGTCTCTTTCAGTGTTTTTTCTTTATCTTTGATTTTTTGTAGTTTGAAAATGATATGCCTAGGTGTAGGTTTCAGGATTTTTTGGCATTTTTACTGCCTGGTATTCTCTGAGCTTCCTGAATCTGAGATTTGGTGTGTGGCATTAATTTGGGGAAAATTCTCAGTCATTATTTCTTCAATTTCTTTTACTTTTTCTTCTAGTATTATCATTACATGTAGATTACATCTCTTATAGTTATCCCACAGTTCTTAAATATTTTGTTATGTTTTTTTTTTCTGTCTTTTTTATCTTTGCTTTTAATTTTGGCAGTTTCCTTCCCTTGAGGTATCCTTGTAAAGGAAAATTAGACATTCTCTGCACCCCAAAATTCCTTATGAAATGGGAGAGCTCCGTGACCTCCCTCACAGGACATGCAACAGGGGTGTGGCTTGTCTTTTCAGTGCACTCACAGCCCTTACAGGAGGGGGAGTACGTAGATGGGCAGGTGGTGAGCAATTTGGGGCACTGGCCCCACAGTATCATGTAGGGGTGGGTGCCTATAACTCCTGAAGCCCCAGTGGATATGCTACAGTGCTCTTTTAGCTCTGCCATCCACAGATGGCTTAAGTGTTAACCAGCTCAGTGCCCTCTTGGTATCCAGGTTCTTGTCCAGCATCCAAGAAGAATCAGGTCACACACAGACTTGAATAACGGTGAATGTGGGGGTTTTATTGAGTGGTGGAGGTGGCTGTCAGTGGGTTGGATGGGGAGGTGGAAAGGGGATGGAGTAGGAAGATGATCTTCCTGGAGTTTGGCTGTCCGGCAGCCTGTCTCCTCTCTGACCATCCCCAGCCAAACTCCTCTCAATGTTCAGATGCTCCTTCTCTTCTCTCTTTCTGTGCTGTGCCGTTCTGCCACTCTTCTGCACATCTGCTCATCTGCTCATGGAGCCTGGTGTTTGGGGTTTATATGGGTACATGATAGGGGGGCATCGCAAGCGAAAAGACAAAATTTTGCATGAAAACAGGAATGCCTGTTCCCATTTAGTGCTTTGGGTTTCCAGGCTTGGGAACTGCCCTCTTCTACCCAATATTTCCCTGTCTTCTGTCTGTATCACTTATGGAACAGGGAAGGATAAACCTGGGGGCTGAACCATGCAACACATCTTCCAAATGAATAGCTTCCAAATGAATAGCTGTTACTAGCATTATACATTAGTCACATTCCTAAAGGAAAGGTAAAAGGCCTCAGTCATCCATGAAGGACTGCCTGCACAGATCATTCACAAGTAAACTCTTTGCTGGTCTCCCACAAGCAAGGACACACCAGGTGCAACTTTAGGTCTGCAATCTATGTCCAGCTCTTAAAACAAACTCCACGCTGATAATATCAGTATCCTATCTCAGGTGCAGGACAAAGACAAAGGGGACCAGTCATTCCTCCACCAACCCAGAGATGTCTGCATAATTGAGTCTTCCTTTCTTTACTCCCTTTTTGCTCTTCAGACATTCACCTTATCTTATGTAAAATGTAGATTTGTCAAGCACTAACTAAAATCTCACAAGAATGTAACCATTCGCTTGCTGTCTACCTGCCTTCCTTTAAGAAAATATATAAATACTAAAATCCTGAAAGCCTCTTTGGAACAGCCACAGATGTGTCTGTGGCTCGTATTTTCCCAGACATACCCCAAAGTTGGCATAATAAGCCTTGATTGATTGAGACTATTGCTTCAGTCATTAATTCAGTTACCATGCTCAAACGCAGCAATTGTTTCCTTAGCCACATCTAATCTAATAATGGGCCAATGAGAGGCATTCTTCATTTCGTTTTCTTTTCTTTTTCTTTTTTCTTTTTTCTTTTTTTTTTTTTTTTGAGACAGGGTCTTCCTTTGTCTCTCAGCCTGGAGTGTAGTATGCAGTCACAGCTCATTGCAGCCTCAACCTCAACTTCCCAGGCTCAGGTGATCCTCCCACCTCAGCCTCCTGAGTAGCTAGGGCTACAGGTGCATGCCACCACACCTGGCTAACTTTCTGTAATTTTAGTAGAGACGAGGTTTCACCAGGCTGGTCTTGAACTACTGGGCTCAAGCAATCCACTGGCCTCGACCTCCCAAAGTGCTAGAATTACAGGTGTGAGCCACCGTGCCAGCCCATTTTTTATTTATATTACAGTATTTTTTATCTCTAGTGTTTCTTTTTGAATTCTTCTTGGAATTTCCATCTCTCTGCTTACATTGCCCATCTGTTCGTATACACTGTCTACTTTATTTATTAGAACTCCCAGCATGTTAATCATAGTTGTTTAAATTCCTAGTCTGATAATTCCAGCATCCCTGCCATAACTAAGTGTACTGCTTTTTCTTCAAATTGTGTTTTTTGTCCTTGATTATGCCTTTTTTGTGTGATAACTGGACATGATGTACCAGGTAAAAGGAATCATGGTAGGGCCAGGCACAGTGGCTTATGCTTGCAATCCCAGCACTTTGGAAGCCAAGGCAGGCAGATCACTTGAGGTCAGGAGTTTGAGGCCAGCTTGGCCAACATGGCAAAACCTCATCACTACTAAAAATACAAAAAAATTAGCCAGGCATGGTGGCGGAGGCTGAGGCAGGAGAATCACTTGAACCCGGGAGGTGGAGATTGCAGGGAGCTGAGATCATGGCACTGCACTCCAGCCTGGGTGACAGAGTGAGATTCTGTCTAAAAACAACAAAAAAAATGCTGGGCATGGTGGCTCATGGTTGTAATCCCAGCACTTTGGGAGGCTGAGGCGGGCGGATCACAAGGTCAGAAGTTTGAGACCAGCCTGGCCAACACAGTGAAACCCCGTCTCTACTAAAAATACAAAAATTAGCTGGCATGGTGGTAGGCCCCTATAATTCCAGCTACTTGGGAGTCTGAGGCAGGAGAATCACTTGAATCCAGGAGGCCAAGGTTGTAGTGAGCCAAGATTGGGCCACTGTACTCCAGATTGGGTAACAGAGCTAGACTCCCTTGCGGGGTAGGGGGACCATGGTAAACAGGTCTTTAGTAACGTGGAAAACGTGAAGCATTCTACAGTCCTATGACTAAATCTCAGTCTTTCAGTGAGCCTGTGCCCCTGGGCTGTGAACTTAAGTGCTTCTGGTCCCCATCCCTACCTCTTTGGGTTGGGCAGAATGGCTAGAATCGACTGGGATGCAGTATTTCCCTTTGCCCTTATAAAAGACTAGTGTTCTCGTCTTCCAGATCAGTTAGGCTCTGAAAAATTCCTAATAGTTTAGGCTGTGGTAAAATAGTTTCTTCTGAGGGAGGACCTTGTTAAGAACAGAGTGCTCTAGTATATTTCAGAATGGTTCCTTTCCCCCTCTCCCTGCCAGAAGCCTGAGGGTATCTTTCTCTTATATTTACTGTGAGAATCCAGTTAAGCTCCTGGAGGCAAAACTCATAAAAGTTTCCCCCTGCTCCACAGTGACTGGGACTCCCTGGAGTTTTAGCCTCAAAATGTGTTCACCATTGAGCCTCTGACAAGTCATCAAGTACAGTTTAGGTTTTCCTACCCTAGCACTGGTTCCAGACACTTCAGCTTATTCACCTGTCTGCCTCTTCAAATTTGAGAGTCAAGGGCTTTCTGTTAGAAGTTCCGTCTCGGTTGTCCTTTTCGAGCCATGGAGAGTGACTTTTATCTACGTTACTGTGTGGGGCACAAGGGCAAGTTCAGCCACGAGTTCCTGGAGTTTGAGTTCCGACCGGACCGGAAATTAAGATATGCCAACAGCAGCAATTACAAGAATGGTGTCATGATCAGAAAAGAGGCTTATGGACATAAAAGCCTGACGGAGGAACTGAAGAGAATAATTGAAGAGAATAATGACAGTGAAATTACCAAAGAGGATGATGCGTTGTGGCCTCCTCCTGACGGAGTGGGCCGGCCGGAGTTTGAAATCGTTATTGGAGATGAACACATTTCTTTTACAACATCAAAAATTGGTTCCCTTATTGATGTCAATCAATCCAAGGATCCAGAAGGCTTACGAGTATTTTATTATCTTGTCCAGGACCTGAAGTGTTTGATCTTCAGTCTTATCAGATTACACTTCAAGATTAAACCAATGTAAACTGAATATTGGTGTGGACATGGGGGGGGTGGGAGTAGTTTTTAGTTAGCATTATCAAGAAAATTTTATGTGTATCAGGACAGTATTTTTTTTATAAACTATTAATGACTGTCTTTAATAAAAATCCAATTTTTATTATTTTATAAAGACCTGAACATGTGAGAAAAAAAAAACTGAGGGTCAGTAGTTTGCCCTGAGACCTCACCTCTCTGACAGATCTAAGGAATGTTGACTTTTTAGCTTATTCAGCTTTTTACTGGTAGTTAGGATGGAGTGACAACTTCCAAACTCCTTATGTACCAGACCCTTTTCTGAATTTTTTAAATAGCCTCCAATTCTGATTTAATGGATCCAGTTAAAAAAAAATGATAGTATACATAGATATCCTTAAGACATCAAGATTGGGAAGGATTTTTAAAATAAGACAATCAGCATAAACTATAAAGGAAAAGATCAATATATTCTATATTAAAATGAATACAGCTCATCTCTGCTCCACACGGCATCAGGTGGGGTAGCTCAGTAGGGGCTTATGATGATTCCATTCACATAATGAGCAAAACTCGTGCTGCCTGTTGGTTCTCTCCAAAGAGTAGCTTGGGCTTTGACATACCATGGTGGCTGGGTTCCTAGAGCAAGTTTCTCAAGAGTTAGGAAGTGGAAACTACCATTTTCTTAAGGCCTGAGCCTCAAACTTAGCATAGCATCATTGCCACCATATTCTATTGATCAGTCAGTCACAGAGGCTAGATTCAAGGGGAGAGGAATAGACCCCACCTCTCAATAGGAAGAGGGTCAAATAATTATGGGCCATATTTTAAAACTACCTCTCTATTCTCTAGACATGGATTATTAACATTTTTCCCACTTGCAGAATTTATTCTTGCCCTCACAAGATTCCCCATCAGAAGTCTCATCCTTTTACACCAGTAGGCTCAAGGTCTAGGATCTCATCATCTAAATCAGGGCCCCTTAGGTGTGGTTTCTCAAGGATACTTCCTTAAGTGTGGTTTTTTTTTTTGTTTTTTTTTTTTTCTGAGACAGAGTCTCTCTCTGTCACCCAGGCTAGAATGCAGTGGCACGATCTCAGCTCGCTGCAACCTCCGCCTCCCGGGCTTAGGCAATTCTTCTGCCTCAGCCTTCCTAGTAGCTAGGATTACAGGCATCCTCCACTATGCCTGGCTAATTATTATATTTTTAGTAGAGACAGGGTTTCACCATGTTGATCAGGCTGGTCTCGAACTCCTGACCTCAAGTGATCCAGCCTCCCAAAGTACTAGGATTACAGGGATGAGCCACCACACACGGCACAAGTGTGGTTCTTCTTGACCTGATGACCTGTGAACTAAAGAAGTAATTTATGGCCAGGCGCAGTGGCTCATGCCTGTAATCCCAGCACTTTGGGAGGCCAAAGTGGGTGGAACACAAGGTCAAGAGATCGAGACTATCCTGGCCAACATAGTGAAACCCTGTTTCTACTTAAAATACAAAAATTAGCCGGGCATCGTCGCACGCGCCTGTGGTCCCAGCTATCGGGGAGCTGAGGCAGAAACATCGCTTGAACCCAGGAGGCAGAGGCTGCAGTGAGCTGAGACTGCACCACTGCACTTCAGCCTGGCAACAGAGCAAGGCTCCATCTCAAAAAAAAAAAAAAAGAAGTAAGTTGTCTGCTCACTACCTACCTAACATACAGTGGTGTGACAGACACAAGATAACTTTTTTAGATATTTTCTTTTCAAAAGGGAGGAAACCTGAAGGCGTGCAGCAGTCACTGGTCTATAGAAATTCTGAAATCCAACTGGGCCCATGTTACCAACTCCTTCGTTAGGTCCAGTATTACTTTCTGGGAGTTGTTTTCCATGACTCTTGGTTTTATCCTCTAAATCATCCTTTCTTTTCCATAAGAAACTGAGATTGCCTTTTTAGTTTTCTTCCTGCCTGTAAAAGGCTGGGCATCCAAAGGATTTTTTCCATTTTGTACCATAGTTCTTTCTTTTAGTCCAAGCTGTCAGTGCTCCTGCCAGAATGATTATCTTAGAAATTTGAGAGCTTTTCGGCTAGGCGCGGTAGCTCACACCTGTAATACCAGCACTTTGGGAGGCCAAGATAGGAGGATTCCTTGTGCCCATGTGTTCGAGACCAGCCTGGGCAACATAGTGAGAACCCATCTCTACAAAAAAGTAAAAATTAGTTGGGTGTGGTGATGCACACCCGTGGTACCAGCTACTCAGGAAGCTAAGGTGGGAGGACTGATTGAGCCCTGGAGGCCAAGGTGGCAGTGAGCTATGATCACGCATGCCACTGCACTCTAGCCTGGATGACAGAGCAAGACCCTGTCTCTAATTTTAAAAACAAAAGAAATTGAGGGGTTTTCTTTGAACTATCAGAGTTTACTTCATTAGACAAAAGCCACAACTACAAGTCTTTTAATGATAAACCCTTCTCTACTTTGGGCTTCCTGTGCAGCTGCTATAGGACAGTATGCTTGAGATTCTTAAAAATCCTATTGTTTGAGGAAAAGAATCTGAGAGGCTTGCCCTTAAGATTCTTAGAGAACCTTTTAGGTCTCAGAGTCTGCACAGCATAGTCTTACATCTTTCTTATATCTTAGCAAAGAATGTTACTGTCCTTTTCTGGAGTCAAAATCCTTTCATAATTTATAGTTTTTTGCCTTATGGAGAGACTGGAAATGAGAAGCAGTTTTATTTGTAAATTCTGCAAGTCCTGGGGGTATGTGAAGAGGTGTGTGTACATGTTTTTAAGCTCATCTTTTGTCTTGCATTTTATCATAAGCAGTGAGAAGCCAGGTGATGCTTTCATTACTTCAGAAATCTCTAGCTATTTCCTTGAGTTCAGCAGGTATATTTCTTATTTCCATGTTTCTGTAGGCCACAGTCTTGTCAGACTTTCAACACTTTCCCTTTCCTAGGTCTTCCAGTAAGATTTGCCTCACTTTCCCTTAAACCTTCACTAACAACGTTGTTGAGAACCTTTAAGCTTCCATTAAAACTCTCCTCGAGGCTCCTTCAGTTTTCACTGACACTCTCAGTGGCCCTTTATGCTGCTTTCTGCTGCCAAGGTCCAGAGTCAATACCATGTGTGTCAGGCTTTTGTTACTGCAGCACCCTGTTTCTGGTACCAGAATCTGTCCCAATAATCTTTTGCCATGTAACAAACCACCACAAAATTTCATGGTTGAAGACAACAATGTGGGCAGGCCTGGGTGGAGACAGCTTGACGCATGCAGCGTCAGCTGGGACTAGGACTAGAGGATCCACTTTTACCACATGGCCAACCAGCTGGTTCTGGCTGTTGGTTTATCTCCAGCTAGACCTCTCTACAGCATGGCTTTGCTTCCTCACACATGGTAGTTAGGATCTCAAAGCAAATGTCCCAAGAAACAGGAAGTGGAAGTTGTCAGTTTCTTAGTCATTGGACCCAGAAACTGGTACAGTATTGTTTCCACCATAATCTAAAGGCTTTAATAGTTTTGCCTTTTATATTTCATCATTTAATCCATGTAGAATTTTTTAAATCATCACCAGACTAGTTATATAATTTCCTTTTTGTGTATTTTAACTGAGGTAAAGTTTCTACATTTAGTGAAATGTACAGATCCTAAGTGTACAATTTAATGAGTTTTAAGCACCCATGTAACTACAACTCCAAGCAAGATGGAAGACATTTCTGCCATCCCCAAAGTTCCCTCATGCCTCCTTACAGTCAGTCTCCACTTCTACCTTTATTCTGATTTTTATCACCATAGATTAGATTTCCCTATTCTTGGACTTAATATAAATGAATCACACTATATGTACTCTTTTGTATCTGGTTTTTTTCACTTGATGTTTTGAAAAGCACCCATGTTCTTGTGCCTATCAGTAGTTCCTTCTTTTTTACTGCCAAGTAATATTCCATTAAATGAATATACACTCATATATCACTTAATGCTGGGGATATGATCAGAGAAATGCATCATTAGCCAATATCTTCATTGTGTGAACATCGTAGTGCATCGATTCCCAACCTTTTTGGCCCCAGGGACCAGTTTTGTGGAAGACAGATTTTCCAAGGACCAGGAGCAGAGGGGATGGTTTCAGGATGAACCTCTTCCATCTCAGATCATCAGGCATTAATTAGATTCTCTTAAGGAGCACACAACCTAGATCCCTCGCATGTGCAGTTTACAATAGGGTTCATGCTTCTATGAGAATTTAATGCCACTGCTGATCTGACAGGAGGCGGAGCCAGGTAGTAATGCTCACTCGCCTGTTGCTCAACTCCTCCTGTGCAGCCCATTTCCTAACAGGCCATGGACCCCAGTAGCCACCTTCGGCCTGGGGGTTGGGGACCCCTGTCATAGTATACTTATTCAAATCTAGATGGTATAGTCTGTTGCTCCTAGGCTACAAACCTGCATCGCCTGTTACTGTGCTATAGGCAGTTGCAGGACAGTGGTAAGTATTTGTGTATCTAAACATGTATAAAGATAAAAAGGATACAGTAAAAATATGGTGTAAAAGATGTTTAAAACAGTACACCTATACAGGGTACTACTTACCATGAATGGAGCTTGCAATACTGGCAGTTGCTCTGGGTGATTGGTGAATGAGTGGTGAGTCAATGTGAAGGCCTAGGACATTACTATACACTACTGTAGACTTTATAAACACTGTACACTTTGGCTACACTAAATTTTTTTTAGTGTTCTTCAATAATAACCTTAGCTTACTGTAACTTTTTTACATTATAAACTTTTTAACTTTTTGACTCTTTTAATAACAGCTTAAAACACAAACATATTGTATAGCTGTACAAAAATTTTTTTTTATTATTATTTTTTTTTATTTTGAGACTGAGTCTTGTTCTTGTGCCTAGGCTGGAGTGCAGTGGTACAATCTCGGCTCACTGCAACCTCCACCTCATGGGTTCAAGCGATTCTCCTGCCTCAGCCTCCCGAGTAGCTAAGACTACAGGCACGTGCCACCACACCCAGCTAATTTTTGTATTTTTAGTAGAGATGGGGTTTCACCATGTTGGCCAGGATGGTCTCAATCTCTTGACCTCGTGATCCACCCGCCTTGGCCTCCCAAAGTGCTGGGATCACAGACATAAGCCACCACGCCTGGCCATTTTCTTTGTTTTTATCTTTATTCTATAAGCTTTTTTCTATGTAAAAAACTTTTAAATCTATTTTTTCTTTTTTACTTTTTAAACTTTTTTGTTAAAACCCTAGACATACACACACATTAGCCTAGGCCTACACAAGATCAGGATCATCAATGTCACTGTTTTCTATCTCCATATCTTGTCCCACTGGAGGGTCTTCAGAGACAATAACATGCATGGAGCTGTCATCCTGTGATAACAATGCTTTCTCCTGGAATACCTGCTGAAGGAGCTGCCTGAGGCTGTTTTACAGTTAACTTTTTTGATAAGTAGGAGTACACTCTACAGTAATGATAAGTATACTAAATACACAAATCAGTAACATAGCCATTTGTTATGTTATCAAGTATTATGTACTTTACATAATCCTATATGCTGTACTTTTTTATATGACTGGCAGTGCAGTCGGTTTGTTTACACCAGCTTCATCACAAACACATGAGTAATGCATTGTGCTATATGACTTTACATTGGCTACAAGGTCACCAGGTGATAGGAATTTTTCAGCTCCTGTGAGACCACTGTCATATATGCAGTCTGCCATTGACCACAATGTCATTATGTGGCATGTGACTCTACCACAATTTGTATCTCTTCTCTATTTGGTAGATATTTGGATTGGTTCTAGTTTGGGGTTATTATGAATAAACTATTACGACCCTTCGTATAGCTGTCTTTTTATACACATTTGTTTTTGTTTATTTTTATTTATTTATTTATTTTTGAACTCTGGATAGTTTTTGTTATTTTTACTATGCTTCTTATCTCTCTGGATTCCTGCATTTTTAGTTGTTTCAGTAAAAGAGTCACATTACCAGATGTGAAAATCCTATTTCTTAAAAGACCTCAGTTAATCCTTCTTTTATCAGATCTACCTCACACTCACCTCTAAGCTCAGCTGTCTTGGGACCCTTTGGCTCCTTTCACATTTTTTTTTTTTTTTTTAGACACAGGGTCTCACTCTTTCGTCTAGGCTAGAATGTAGTGGCGCGATTACAGATCACTGCAGGCTGGAACTCCTGAGCTCAAGCAATTCTCCCACCTCAGCCTCCCAAGTAGATGGGACCACAGGCACATGCCACCACATCTAGCAAATTTTTTGTAGCAATGTGGTCTCACTGTGTTGCCCAGGCTGATCTCAAACTCCTGGCTTTAAGTGATCTTCCTACCTCAGCCTCTCAAAGTGCTAGGATTACAGACGTGAGCCACTGCACCAACTTTTTTTTTTAATCCAAACTTTTTAATTTTTACTGCATTCTTTGGGCATGAATGTTGATGTAGAAGATAACAAACAGACTGTAAGGCACAAAACAGAAAGCAAGGCAAATGACCAGTGGTGCAACTATTCTAAATTCAGAGACATACATATACACACGAACGTACACACATACCCTTGCTAATATTTGCCCCACAGCTCCTTACACATATATGGTAAGAAGTACAAAGAATATGTGAGGCAACCAAGTACAAAAAAAATGGAAGTACGTACAAATGGGGAATTGTTTAGATTTTCTTTTCTTTTGAGACAGAGTCTTGCTCTGTTGCCCAGGCTGGATGTAGTGGTATAATCTTGGCTCACTGCAACCTCCGCCTCCTGGGTTCAAGCAATTCTTCTGCCCCAGCCTCCCGAGTAGCTGGGACTACAGGCATGCGCCACTGTACCTGGCTAATTTTTGTATTTTTAGTAGAGATGGGGTTTCACCATATTGGCCAGGCTGGTCTCAAACTCCTGACCTCATGATCTGCCCGCCTCAGCCTCCCAGAGTGCTGGGATTACAGGCATGAGCCACGGTACCCAGCCTAGATTTTCTTTTCAATGCACAGAAGACAAAGTGCAAACTCTGTGCCTTCGCCTTTGGTCCGGGCCACTCTTCCCGTGGGCTGTGTTCCACAGACTTTGTTCATGCAGTTTGGGTTGGCAGCTACAGGACACAGCCTTTTCTTGACCCTCCACCCTCTACCTCCCACAGCATTTCACCAGATTAGCTGCTGGGAATTCTGTTAGGAACCAGAGGCCAAGGTATAAAAGATGGAATAGGATACCGTTCTCTGAATTCTCTATCCCAGAGACTCTTGAAGCTTCTTTGATTCTTTGTCTCCCGTAGTTTGTATCTACTTGAACAAGAATGGCAGCACAGGCCCCCACTTAGATAAGAAGAAGGTCCAGCAACTCCCTGACCATTTTGGACCAGCCCGTGCCTCTGTGGTGTTGCAGCAGGCTGTCCAGGCCTGTATCGACTGTGCTTATCACCAGAAAACTGTCTTCAGCTTCCTCAAGCAGGGCCATGGTGGTGAGGTTATCTCAGGTAAGCACGCTTTGGTTCGTATTGCCTCCCTGCCAGAAGGACCCACCTTCTCAACTGGTTGATTTCTTATAAGGCATCCTGGATCCCACTTCATGCCTGCAGGCTCTGGAAAAATGTGAAGGTATTCCATTCCTCATCTCCAACCCTCCCGAGAGCCCTTCTGAGCCTTATGCATACATCTGCCAAGGAGAATACCCGCAGATTCTGCTTCACGGAGCCTCTAAACTGATTCCTCCCACCGTCTACCTGCTTGACTCTCCATACAGAAAGTATAGGAGTATGTTGCTTTAAAGGCATTCCAGAAGAAGGAATCCAGAGGGGGCTATGTTGTGGCAGCCTAAGGGTTTCTCCAGACTGTCGTGCCCCCCCACCCCACCTGGTTTCAGGAACCACTGAACTCTTCTCTCATTCCTTTGACTCCTTAGCTTCCTGGTCCTAAACCAGGCCCAAGAGAAGAGAATTAAATCCCAGGGCAGGGTGGGGAAAGTCATTTTCTTTTTCTTTCCTTCTGTGAGTTTGATTCAGTGGCACAGTGTTCTTTGCTTTCACAGAATACTCACTTTTTCTACTGTGCTCTACTTCTGTTTCAGTTTTCCTAAATCCAAAATCCTGTTTAGCCACTAAACCTATGAAGACTTGACCTAGAGCCTTTCAGTCTTAACTGATGCTATTCCATAATCCCTTGCCCTTCCTCCCTAGCAGGTTGTAATAACCAGCTTCAGGAAACCCAGCTGGCATGGAAGACCCCATAAATGACCAGACTGTATTATTTTAGCAAACAGGTATTGAACCCTTGCTATGTGTCTGGTGATTGCCAGACATTGGCCAGGAGAAGGGGAGAATAGAAGATGATAGCTTAGGCTCCGTACCAGTGAGAAAGAAAGAATATACATAGCTAATTATGAGAAGTGCTATAATAGGGTAGTGTATACAGAGTGGTGTGGGAGCCCAGACTAGGGAGTAACTGGCTGTGAGGAGGATGGAGCAGACAGGCAGGCAATTATTACAGAAGACTGGGAACTGGCCAGGCACAGTGGCTCATGCCTGTAATTGCAGCACTTTGGGAGGCTGAGGCGGGTGGATCACCTCAGGTCAGGAGTTCCAGAACAGCCTGGCCAACATAGCAAAACCCCGACTCTACTAAAAAAAAAAAAAAAAAATTAGCCAGGGGTGGTGGTGCATGCCTGTAGTCCTAGATACTCAGGAGGCTAAGGCAAGAGAATCGCTTGAACCTGGGAGGCAGAGGTTGCAGTGAGCCGAGATCATGCCACTGCACTCCAGCCTGGATGACAGAGCAAGACTCTGTCCCAAAAAACAAAGAAGCAGCCTGGGAACTGCCTGGTAAATTAAGCCTTATGTCCCTTCTGAGGCCCAGGCTACTCCCTGGTCTCTTCTTTCTGTGTTGTGGTCTGGAGGACCCTGGCCTCCTTTACTGCCTCTCTTTAGCTGCTCTCACCTGTACCCCCTCTAGGGTTCTTCTCCCTCAAAACTGGTTCTTGAGAATTACCTATCTCCCCAAATCCCCATATCCTTCCTTGCTGCCCTCAGAGACAGATGCACAGGTGTTGGTGTAATCTCAGTTCACTGTAACCTCCACCTCCTGGGTTTAAGCAGTTCTCCTGCCTCAGCCTCCTGAGTAGCTGGGACTATAGGTGCATGCCACCACACCCACCTAATTTTTCATATTTTTAATAGAAACAGGGTTTCACCATATGAGCCAGAATGGTGCTGATCTCCTGACCTCGTGATCTGCCTGCCTCAGCCTCCCAAAGTGCTAGGATTACAGGCCTGAGCAACTGTGCCCAGCCTGGTCTCTGCTTTTTAAGGATTATACTGATATGTTTTTATAGAAAAAAGTGGTAGGAAGTAAACTTAACAGCAAACATGAAACAGTTCTAAATGTTGCCAAAATTCTAATGCCCTTCTATAGATCAGATATTGTGTACCCAAACCATTGCTGGCTATGGCTATATTCTTCTCTTCTGCCCAGCTTCTCTGTTCTTGGGCAGTTCTTTTGAAAATAGTGCCCTAAATGAGCAGATTTCCTGTGGGAGTGATGGAGCAGATAGAATTTTGTTCATAGTTGTTTTCACAGGTTGAATAAAATAATTCCAGAGCCCCGGGTGCAACAGACCTGGCCTGGCCACTCCCACATTTGCAAACCCTTTACAGTTGGAGGCAAAAATCAAAGCCCTCAAGGGAGGGAGTTAAAGGGAGGGAGGAAACATGGGGCACTGATTCCCTTTGTGTAACCAGGTAAGCCTGAAACAAGCAGTGGGCTGGACTCCTCCTGCCCAGCGCTGTACTCCACCGCCAGGCTGACGTGCTTGGCCCTGTTTACTCACTCCACAGCCGTGTTTGACCGGGAACAGCATACCCTCAACCTCCCAGCAGTCAACAGCATCACCTACGTCCTCCGCTTCCTGGAGAAGCTCTGCCACAACCTTCGTAGTGAGAATCTATTTGGCAGCCAGCCCTTTACACAGACTCATTTGTCACTCACTGCCACAGAGTACAGCCACAGCCACGACAGGTACCTACCAGGTAGGAGTTGGGATGGGGCCTGGGCTGAGAGTCGGGGACAGGGCTAGCAGCAGCACCTGCAGGGGCCCAGGGCCAGCCTTCAGAACTTTTGGCCTGGCACCTACTCTCCAGAGGTCTGCTTTTCTGTCCCTTACCTTTGCCATATCTGAGAATTTTCAGTCTCCTCTCATCTTTACTTTTTCTTCAGGATTTTGTTTTCTGTCTCTAGGATTACCCCTATTTTGGTCTAGATCCTTATCCCTAGATAAAAGGTGGTTCGCAATTCCCCTTCTGAGCTTAAGACTACATGTGGAGCAACTGTGAAGTCACAGAACATCTTCCATTGTGAACCTGGCAGCAAAGGCCTAACAAGATCTCCCTTGCCAGCAGGAAAGTTTAGTTTCAGGCTACAGATTGAGAAATTTGCTCCCTGGTGATTGGCCATCTATTCTTTCGTTTGGCACATGGCCCTAACTTCCAGCACTGCCAGTCTAGCAAGTCAATTCAAGTTCCTGCTATTTCTAACTAGGCTGGAAAATAACTTTCTTAGTTAACATACCAGACCCACAATGGGAAAGCAGATGCCACGTGGCCAGATCAGTGACTAAGTACTTCCGAGAGAGATTAAAGATTCAGTGGAACTCTACGTCTCTCATCTGGAACCCAGGACACAGAACAAGGGAGGGAAGGAAAGCTCAGCCTTAAACATAGCAAGGTAGGTCGTTACTGAGAGGGAGGAAAGGCCCTTAAAAAAGCCCTGCAGACTGTGTCCTGAGCAGGGAAATAGAGAGGGGAGCCACCAGCGTGGTCACTGTGCTGTCTGTTGATGGGAGGGTGCAAGTCTGAAAGGTGTCTTTTCCGACCTTCCTCTTCACAAGCAAATCTTGTTCCCACACTGCCTTCCGTGGTGTCTTTTCATCACAGTCTTAACAGAATCACCTCTGATAAAAGCACTGCTGCTAGAAAATGTGCCCAGGGAAGTGACTGTTCACCCATTCCTCTTCCCCCTTTCCCTCACAGATACTTCTGTACCCAAATGCATATGGCTTATGTGACTTGCAAGCAGGTCAAAATGATACCTGAATTAAATACTCTCTGTGGAGGCCAGACCATCTGATCCCTGCAGCCATTTCTGTGATCCCCTGGCTGATCCTTTTCTATGGAGGAAACTTCTCATCTAACCCGTGCTAGATTGCTTTCTTTCAGTACCAGAGTCTCTGAGAATAGAAAAAGGCATTCTGACTTACAGTTAGAATGTTGCACTGGGAGTCTGGACTGGGCATCGTAGAGCTGGTACAGACAAAGGCAAGTTGTTAAATATCTCCAGTTGGGCATTCAGGAACTCTTATCTGCATTTCAGACCTGAAAGTTAGGCCTACCTGGGATTCTGAAAGAATAGATGCGTGAATGGGGTAGCATATCCATGAGTGTAGCTGCTAGTTTAAAGAGATTTCTCAAAGAAAGAGGAGCTCTGAATTCTGAAATGGAATGACATCATTAAGAAGTGAAAGAAATATACTGGTGGCAGCATTCAGAGAGTGGTAGGGATGTACCTCATGGGCCTGCAGTCCCAAAGGTGGTTTGGAACCCGGGCATGACCTTGCCTGGGAATTCCTCTGATTCAGCTACTCGATAAGAGGAAGCAAACTGTAGCCAGACTCTTCTTGCCTCACCAACTAAGAGAAACGAAGACCAAGGTATTACATTCTGCCATTGGCTGCTTCCTCTCCCTTCCCTATTTTCAGGCAGATTGAGCCCACTCTTTGTCCTCCTCTGCTCTTAAGCTGTTTCTCATAGTGGGTGCTCAGCAACTTGTCTGCTCTCACTCCAGTTTCGATTTGCTTCCCTGAAATTAGCCTTTAACTATGCCCAGACAAGCCATAACCCTGCCTAAACTTCTGACTCCTCTGTACTTCTTAGTGTATCTTTTCTGTTTGCCTGCCTGCTTGCCTGCCTTACTGACCCTTTGCCCCACCTCTGATCTTATCATTTCCTGTGGTTTTCTGATTACTTACCCAAACCTCTGCCAAAGAGCTCGATCTATACAAAAGCTATCTTTTGCTTTGCCCTTTGGATCTGGTATTTATGACTCCTGCCCTTCCACCTGGCTACACACTTCTACCAGGCATCCATAGACATCCACCTCTGTTATCTGGGTGCTTACTGGACCCTCTCCCTTTCCTATAGCCTTGTCTCCACACTACCCTACCACAACTGACCATGCACTTCTCATATAGCAAGTAGTCTCCCAGAGCTCAGATAGATTTCATATCCCATTAAGCCTCATGCCTAAGTTGAGACTATTACTTTTTTCTCCAATGTTTTATTCAAAAAATTTCAAACCTACAGAAAAGGTACAAAAATAGAACAGTGAGAAAATATGAACTCTTTGCCTAGGTTTACCACTTAACATTTTGCAGTATTTACTTCATCTGTTTCTCCTAAATATATATATACACACATATAAATATATGTACTTGTCGAATATTTATATATTTAAAATATGGTTTTTATTTACTGGACAATTTGAGAGTTAATTGCAGATAAGAGATTTTATCCTTAAATACTTTTGTGTGTATCTCCAAAGAATAAGGAGCATAATGGTATTATGATCAAGAAATTTAACATTAATAAAAACTAATGAAATTTAACATTAATAAAATACTACTAGGCCGGGTGCGGTGGCTCACGCCTATAATCCCAGCCCATTGTGATGCTGAGGTGGGAGATCACTTGCAGTCAGGAGTTCAAGACCAGCCTGGCCAACACGGTGAAACCCTATTTCTACTAAAAATACAAAAAACTGGTGAAGCGTGGTGGTGCATGCCTATTTATCCCAGCTACTCAGGAAGCTGAGGCAGGAGAATTGCTTGAACCCAGGAGGCTGAGGTTGCAGTGAGCCAAGAATGTGCCACTGCACTCCAGCCTGGGCGACAAAGTGAGACTCCATCTCAAATAATAATAATAATAAATAAAATACTACTAGCTCTTACATAATTCATATTAGAATTTCCCCCAGTTGTCACAGTAATGTCCTTTATAGCTGTTTTTTCCTAATCCAGGATCCAGTAAAGGCTCATCCACTGCATTTCATTGTCCTGTCTCTTTACTTTCCTTTATCTAGAACAGTTATCTGGCTTTTTTTTTTTTCCTTCACAACATGACATTGGCATTTTGAGTGATCCAGGCCAATCATTTTAGTTTAGGTAATCAAATATTTACAAATACTTACTCTGTGCCAGATTCTATACTAGACTAGGGAGACAGAGATGAGACAGACTCCATCTCTGCACTCAAAGAGCTAAGACAGGGAGAAATACATGGACACTATGTGGCCAAAGCAGAGCACAGAGGTATTCTGGCCCAGCAAGGTATGATGAGCAAGGAGTACAATGAAAGAAGAAGTCAAGGGAGGATTCCTGGGGGAGGCAATGTCAGAGCAGAGTCTCTCCTTCAGAACTGTACATGTGGCTGGATCAAGTAAAAGGCTGGTGAAGACTAAAAGAGGCCCAGCGGGTGCAGTGGCTCAGTATTAGGCAGGAGATTGTATTGATCTCACTGGTCCCAGTGACTATTAATTTTAGCTGTAATTGAAATCTACCCAGCATTAAACTCTGAGTCTACTGTTTTGGCATTTCTCGGGTTCCTGTCTGTTAGAGGAAGTGGTTCATTGCCCATGACAATGGTTCCTTGTGCCTTTCTTTCCAGTTGTCATCCAGGTCTTCTGAGTTAGTTACAAAGTAGTTCTCCTGCCACAATCCCAAGATTCACAGTGGTTAAAGCCAAATAAAAACTGAAATATCAGGATGTGCCCTGATCCCCACATGGGTTTCCTCATAGAATTGTCAGAGTTTTAAGATTATGCAAATGCTCATAATTCATTGAAGCACACTGTCTGGCACACCTCCACTTTTCAGGTAGACCACAGCTTAAACTTCAAGGTGTCAGGAAGACCTCCAAGGCTCTCCTCATCCAAAAGAGATGCCGCTGATACTGTCTGTCTTAATATCCTGTTTCTTTCCTTTGTTATGACTACAATAGTTGCTAATATTTTTAGCTACTTGTGTTTTGTCATCCGCCCCACCATAGTTAATGTTCCATGATGGTAGGGACAATATTGTTTTCACCATTCTCAGTATCCATCATCCTAACTGTCACATGGTAAGTATTTAATAGTATTTGTTAAATGAAAGAATAGTAAAGGATGTGGGAAGTGGTTCAGAGAGGGATTTTTTTTTTTTAATGTTGAGAATGACTGAAGCATCCACAGGACTATGCTATGTCTTTGGGTCCTGTGTTGGTGTTAATTTTCTTAGATCAACAGCTCTAGTTCCTTGGTCACTCAGTTCACCCCCATGAAGGGGAAAGTTTGGTTATGAGCATGGAATCTTTGCATCCTGGAGATGAGCTAGTGTCTAACCCAATACATGAGGGTGGTCATCTGATCTCTGCTTAAATAATCCTGATGACAGGTTCTATTTTTGGCAGTTGATTTTATTGTCAGACAGTTCTGATTGCTAAAATGCCCTCCTTTTTAAGTTGAAATCTGCCTTATTACAACTCCTACCCCCATTCTACTCTCTGTATTCCAAAAGAGCAAATCTACCTCCAATCCTCCTCTTCTCCCATGACTGCCCTTAAGGTATTTCTCTCCCTTGACTTTTCTCCAGATGAGCCTTCCCAGGGCCTTTCCCCTTTGCCATGATCTTGAGGTTCTTCACCACCACTCTGATCATCCTCCACTGGCAACTCTAATTTCCAAGGTCAGCTTTGCAATGTGATACTCTGAGAAGAGCTGCTTCTCACTGAAATAAATGCATAAGGGCTAGGTCTTTATCTGTCTGTTTACCTCTGCATGTACCATACCTAGCATAGTGGCTGTCACACACACAAAGGATGCTCAACAAATGTTTGTTGGATCACAGTTGCTCCCATATCTCCAGCATATCAATAGTAAATTTTACATGGACCCTGGGAAGTTTAAGCGTTTTTTTCGTCTTTATTTTATAGGTGAGCAAAGGAATCCCATAAAAAGGCAGTGATCATTGACTAGTCAAGTTTTCCAGCCCCAGTCACTGACACCTGGGCCAGTGGTTTCAAAGTCTGTTTTGTTTTAGCAACAGAACTCCTTTAAAAAAAAAAAAAGGTTTTTTTTTTTTTTTTGCAAAGGTAAAATTGTATATAAAATTTGTATATACTGCAGTGCATAAAAATTAAAACCACAGTAGTTTTTTGGTTTTTTTTTTTTTTTTTTGAGACAAGTTTTCTCCATGTTGGTTAGGCTGGTCTCAAAATCCCGACCTCAGGTGATCAGCCCGCCTCAACCTCCCAAAGTGCTGGGATTACAGGCATGAGCCACTGTGTCCAGCCAAAACCAGAGTAGTTTTGAGGGAAGCTGGGATGAGGCCCATAGCCCTACTTACTTGGCCTCCCTATGGATGGCCCACAGGGCTTTGTAGAGCACAGTTTGAAAGTATTGCAGTCTTCAGGCCAGCCATGGAGGCTCACACCTGTAATCTCAACACTTTGAGAGACCAAGGTGGGCAGATCACTTGAGGCCAGGAGTTCAAGACCAGCCTGGCCAACATGGCTAAATCACATCTCTGCTAAAAATACAAAAAAAGAAAAAGGAAAAAATCAGGCCAGGTGCGATGGCTCATGTCTGTAATCCCAGCACTTTGGGAGGCCAAGGCAGGTAGATCACCTGAGGTCAGGAGTTCAAGACCAGCCTGACCAACACGGAGAAACCCCGTCTCTACTAAAAATACAAAGTAGCTGAGTATGGTGGTACATGCCTGTAATCCCAGCTACTAGGGAGGCTGAGGCAGGAGAACTGCATGAACCTAGGAGGTGGAGGTTGCAGTGAGCAAGATTGCACTCCAGCCTAGGCAACAAGAGCAAAACACCATATCAAAAAAAATCAGCCAGGTGTGATGGCATGCACCTATAATCCCACCTATTTGGGAGGCTGAGGCACAAGAATCACTTGAACCCGGGAAGTGGAGGTTGCAGTAGAGTGCAGTGAGATCGTGCCACTGCACTCCAGCCTGGACGATGAGTAAGACTCTGTCTCAAAAAAAAAAAAAAAAATTTTGCAGTCTTCTGTCCTGGCACTGTCCTACCAATGACAGCCTCATCTGATCAGCCTTGTGGGGACTAGGACCTCCTAGAGCTTTGGAGCATGATGCTTCATTTTTTCAGTACCTCTCAATAGGATAAGATTTCATGACTTGCCGTCAGTCCAGATTTTCAGACCCTTCAACTCAGAATCTACATCTTAGTATTCTTAGCATTGCTGAGAGGAAGAGACACTCAGTGGTTTGCATCAGCACCTGGTGAGCCCCCGGCTTTGTCATCATAATTATTCTTCACATCTGTTAGCTCATGTGAGGCAGACAATACTATCCCCAGTCTTAGCTGAATAAAATGAGAACTAGAAGGGAGAGGTTATCCTGCTGATAAGTGCAGAAACTGGATGAAATATTTTTCTTGAACTATCATAGACAGCTTAGATTTACCACTTCAACTCTGAATGAAATACACAATAACAATTTTTTACATGCATAAAGTTCATCCCGTTCCATTTTCTCATTTCATGTTCTCAGCATGATAGGGGATGATTTTTCTCCATTTTACACGTGAAGAAACTGGTGCTCAGAGAAGACAAGCTATACCTGGACTCGTGCCTTTCACTAGGATAACATACCTAGTGAAAGGCAGGAGTCCAGGTGTAGAACCCAGGTCTCCTACTTCCTGGACTGGGTTCCTGTTCATGTTTCAAAGTGGGACCCTGTGCATCATTTTTCCTGGAAAATAGGAATCAGAACCCTCATTTGCAGAAAGGAGGTGGGATATGGTTTAGGTATTATGGACCCTCAAAGACTTACCTTTTCAGAACCACTTCTAGGAAAGGGCTTCAACAGTTAGCCTCTTTGATAGAAGGGTGAATAGCTATCTAACCCTGGATTTGACTTTGAGCCCATAGTTGCCAAGCAATTTAACTATGAGAAAGCAGACCTAAAATCCTAAACCATCTTAACATTGAGGTCTTACTTTGTGCCAAACAATGTACTCAAATTTAGTGTTCTTCAGAGGCTCCGAATGAATCCCAAGCATTATCTAAACACATCATGTCTATGAAAAATGATAAAGGACAGTGCTATACTCCAGTACTCAAGACACCCTCCACAAGCAGAGAACTCTGTGGCCTGCGCTGAGGAACTGATTTGGTTTGGGTAGAACTCAATCATGAGAGGGAGTTTGCTTTGGGTTCTATGTACGGTGATTGGGTGCTGCCACCTGGTGTTGGGCCATGGACTGGGTGTAGAAACATCAGGGTAAGATTCCCTTTACAGAAAAGATAAACACCAGCCACCAGTCTTTTGGTTATATATCAAGAAGACCTGAAAAGTAGGATGCTTTTTCTGGATTGGTTTTATCAGTTTTGTCCCATCAGGAAGTACCTTGTCAGTAAGGGAATGCCTTTTAAAGTTCATTTGATACTGGACAATGTTCCTGGGCACCCAGAACCTGAATTCAACATAGGCATCAAAATGGTCTAATTGCCCCCAAACACAATGTCTCTAATTCAGTCCCTAGATCAAGGTTTATAAGGACCTTTAAGGCTCATTATACACAGTGCTCTGTGGAAGAATTTTCAGTGCTACGGAAGAGAACCCTTAAAGACAGAGCATCATCTAGTCTGTCTGGAAGGATTACACCATCGGAGATGACATTGTTATTATAGAAAATGCCATGAAAGCCATCAAGTCTGAAACAGTGCATTTATGCTGGAGAAAACTGTGTCCAGATGCTGAGCATGACTTTACAGGATTTATGATAGAGCTAATCAAAAAAATCATAAAAGAGATTGTGGATATGGCAGAAAGGTTGGGGGCAGACGTGCTTTCCAGATGTGGATCTTGGAAGAATTCAAGAGCTAATAGACACCAAACCAGACGAATCAACAGACGATGACTTGATGGAGATGATTGCTTCCAAACCAGTGCCAGATGATGAGAAAGAAGGCATAGAAAAAACAGTGCAGTGCCAGGAAACAAATTGACATTAGACAATCTGGCAGAAGTGTTCTGATTATTCAAGACGGTTTTTGGTTTCTTGTATGATATGGACCATCTATGATATGGGCACTGAAACTAAAGCAAATGGCAGAAGAAGGATTGGTACCATAGAGAATCACTTTTTGAGAAATGAAAAAGCGAAAAGTCAGACAGAAATTGTGACCTATTGCTGGGCGTGGTGGCTCACACCTGTAATCCAAGCACTTTGGAGGCCAAGGCGGGCGGATCACCTGAGGTCGGGAGTTCAAGACCAGTCTGACCAACATGGTGAAACCCCGTCTTTAAAAAAATAAATAAATTATGACCTATTTCCATAAAGTTACACCAAGTGTGCCTACCTCTCCTGCCTCCCCTTCCACCTCCTTCACCTCTTCTACCTCCTTCACCTCTTCCACCTCTGCCCCACGTAAGACAGCAAGACCAACCCTTCCTTTTCTTCCTCCTGCCCAGCCTACTAAACATGAAAATGACCCACTTCCACCAAATGAATAGTAAATATATGTCCTCTTCCTTATGATTTTCCTAGTAACATTTTCCTGTATCTTATTTTATTGTAAAAATACAGTGCATAATACATATAAGACATACAAAAAAATTCACCATAAAAAAAAATTCCCTTTACAAGTAAAGGCTTTCATAGCCATTCTTTTCTGATATTGACAAGCTCTTTGGAAGAAAGGGGCTTCCCATGTTGTAGATGAGGAGACTAAAGTTCCCAGAGAAGCAGTCTGCTGAGTGGCAGAGTCAAATTCTAGCCCTGATTCTGATCCCCATGCCCAAGCTCAGCACTCATCAACCCCAGCTTCCTTGAAGTGTTTCTGTGGAATTGGGCAAATACAAAATGAGAGATGAAACATGGGAGCAGATCCTTTGCAAACAAGCCTTTCACAAAGCATCAAGAAGCATTTCTGACATGTCCTGCTGGTTGAGCAGAGGGTCACCTTTTAAAGTACTCTCATCTAAGCAAATATATCCCGGTTCTAGAAACTTGGGTCTAAGGCAGTCTCTTCCGTCTTAGAATAGCTCCATTTGTTTAAGATTTTCCTTATCCAGAAAAAGCATCGGGCATCTAGACCAGAAGAAGCCTCAAAGACCATCTTGTCCAACAAAGAATTTCTAAAGAGGCTGAAGTCCAGAGAGTGGCATTGAGCTTGACTAAGGTCCCCTAATGAGAGCCACAGCCCTGACTGGTACACAGGCCTCCTGAGTCCCTGCCCAGGGCTTTCTCTTTTGCTGCTGCTTGCTCCACTCAAACAGGTACCTGGGATCCAGCACTCTGGCAGTCCTTCTAAGCTCTAACTCTGGTTTTACTCTTTTTCAGGTGAAACTTTTATCCTGGGGAATAGTCTGTCCCGGTCCTTGGAACCACACTCAGATTCAATGGACTCTGCCTCGAATACCACCAACCTTGTCAGCACCTCCCAAAGGCACTGGCCCTTGCTTCCATCCTGTGGCCTCCCACCTAGCACTGCCTCAGCTATGCGCAGGCTATGCTCCAGGGGTAAGCTTACTAGAATCCTGGCCCTCCTTCTCTCCCTCACTCTTTCCTTCACTTCCTTCCTGAGATCTGGGAGGCCAGAGAGGACCTAGCTCTGTTGCCGTCTGCCTGGTGGTGGGACTAGGGTCTGGACTTACTTTTGTGCCTGGCCTTACACCTGGGTGGGGTAATTGGAGCTCCGAGATTGACTTGAGTATAACAGAAACTAAGAGTCAAAGACCTAGACCCAAAAGGGTCAGGGAAGGATTCATTCATTAATTCATCCATTAACCATTTATTTGAACTCCATCTGTATTTGGCATGGGGAAACAAAAATCAGTCACTTTTTGTCTTTGAGGTATTATGGGGAGACAGACACTTAAACAGATAATTATAAAACAGTGTCTTGAGTGCAGTGACAGAGATATGCTGTGGGTAGTATGAAAATTGCAAGAAGGAATACCTAACCCAAGCTTGGTGTTCAAGAGACACTTTGTTGAGAAGTGATGCCTTGCCTAAGACTGTATAAATGGCCATAACAGGGCTGGTAGAGGAGGGAGAGCTTTTCAGGAAGGAGGGAAACATGAATAAGGACAAAAGAATAAGAAATAGCACCGATTATACCAGGAACTGCATGCAGTTTGGAATTGCTCAACCACAAAATGTAATACTGACACTCAAAGAGAAAAGTCTGGAAAGGTCAAGGCATATATCATAGAAGATCTTAAGTGGGCTTTTAATTAGAGGCAAAACAGGTTTTGCGTTTGTGTTTTGAATAGATTATTGATTACTTTGTTGAGCGTGGATTTGAGGAGGGACAAGACTAAGAAACTTAAACAAGTTAGGAGGTTACTCGAGTGGGCTAGGTCTGAAGTGACACAGGCCTGGGTTAGGGCAGAGACAGAGGTTTAGAGAAGAGAGAGTGGATTTGAAAACTGTTCACAAGGTAAATTTCATCAGATTTGAGGATTGTGAGGAAGAAGGGAGTGAGGAATGTCTCCCAGGTTTCTCTATGTGGTGGCCGTATCGATGGTGGTGCCATTAACAGAGAGGGAACCCACCATAGAAGAGAAGGAAGATTGGGGAGCCCATGGTCATGTAGATGATATCTAACAGGCAGTGGCTATCAGATCCAATCCTCAGGGAAGAGTGCCAGGCTGACGTTATTTAGGAGTCACCAGCATATAAACAGCAGCTGAAATTTTAGGGCGAATGATACTCACTTCTCAGAAGTATTGTAGTGAATGAAAACAACAGTTAACCAAAGATGAAGTCCTGGGAACCAACAAAGCTTATAGGTGATAACAGGAAGGGGAGCCCACCGAGGAGAAAGTAGTATTCAAAGTGAGGGAAAATTTAGAAAATTCAAAATCAGAAAAATTTGATATTGTGGTGGCCAGGAGTACAGAGAGTATTTGAAGGAGAGCACAGCATAACAAAGTTCTGGCAAAAAAGGGACTGAGAAACATCTATTGGATTCCACCATTAGTGAGTAATTGGTGATCTTAGAGTAGCCTTGGTGCCGTGGTGGAGGGGTGAAGGCAGGTTGCCCTGAGTAGGATATCAAGGGGACTTTAATGAGAAAAAAAAGCTGGTGATGAGTAGGACTATAAGTCAAAGAAGATCTTTTAGAATGGGAGCCCTTCAAGCATGTATATCAGCAGACAACTCGCACCTTCCACAAAGCAGCAATTAAGAATATAGCAAAGAGAGAAAGTAAGGCCTTAGGAGTGGTAGGATCAAGGGTATAGGCAGAGGGATCGGTCTTAAGCCAAAAGGAGGCACACTTTCTCTGAGAGAGGAGGGAAGATTGAGTGTGTCTATCAGTGAATAGAGAAAGGGCTCATCAGGGAAGAGGTTAGGAAAGCTGAGAGACTGGATTAGTCTGTTTTTTTTTTTGTTTTTTTTTTTTTGTTTGTTTGTTTTTTTTTTT